>JAUKPP010264145.1:0-11650 GCA_032273245.1 Phyllaplysia taylori
CTGCCTGTCAGGGCCAACCCGGGCTGAGAGGGAAAAAATCCCAGATCGTCCGCGATCGGGGATCGAACCAGGGTCTTTTGCATGCAAGGCGAAGAGCCTAACCATTACACCACAGCGACGGTAAAGGAATTCTGTCCCACATGACTTTAGAACCAGCTAAAAAACAACAATAACCTTTTGCTACAATAAACGATCATGTGGCACGTGGTTGGTGCATTCCATAAGTATGGTTGGTATGTCCTTAATGCTAAATATCTTGTACTGGTACATAATTGGGTGAGTAACTTAGTGACTATGAGCGCAACACCGGCGCTGTAATGTAAATGATGCTCTTCGTCCGTCACGCGGTAGACCCGAGTTCAATCCGGAGCGCGGACGATCTTTTTTCAGGGATATTTCCCTCTCAGCCAGAGTTGGCACCTATTATGGAGGGTCGAAGTAGCCCCTCTCTTAAACTGACTTTACAGTGTTGCAGGGGACGTAAAAGTGGTAGCCAAACCAAACTTAGAGTGCAACGCCTGCCTTTGAATATCTGCGAAAGTTTGTGTTACAATGTGTGTGTGTGTGTGTGTGTGCGTATGTGCGTTTGTTTGTTTGTAGGTACATAATATATTTTATGCGTAAGCCCGCTCGTATGTGCTCTTACACAACGAAAACAACAATAACAACAAAACCCCCCAACAAAAAACAACAAAGAACAGTGCTATCATAATCATCACCAGGTCACCATTTCCACCCCCAAAGCACCAGTAGACACAAAAACAGGAAAAAAAAGACAACAACAACAACAACAACCATGCTACCTAATGTTGTTCCTTTCAAGGAGTGCATTCACGCGGTCTTCGATTTCCTTCTTTTTTACTAAACGATATAGATCTGAAATCATTGGCACATTAACTACTTCTCAATGACTAAATGAGGTAGATTTACTGTCGAGTTCATTCAAATTGCGCGCCAGATGTTCGGACTGCAACAAAACACAAAATGTATTTGATAGGCCAATGAGCAATTCGGGTAATAAATTTCATTACTGCACTATGATCAGCATTTAACAATAAATTTATACAGCGGCAGAGGAATGCGAGAGTCAGCTATGGAAAAGATATTCTTTTTAAATTTTGTTCTTAATCTCACTTTTTATGATTGAAAGTGAACATAGAAAAGTAGCTGGTATCACACACAGAGACGTGCACACGGGGAAGAGAGAACGAGATTGAGAGACAGAAAGACAAAGATAGACACAGAGAGAGAGAGAGAGAGAGAGAGAGGGAGAGAGAGAGAGAGAGAGAGAGAGAGAGAGAAAGACAGAGAAGGAGAGATAGAAAGATAAACTAAGTACATATATATTATTTATAGAGAGAGGTAGAAAGGAAAAAAAATATCGTGGTGGAAGGGGATTGGGGATTGGAATGAGAATCGCCTTGCCTGTTTTCTATAGTCTCTCCAAAGAAAAACAACAACCTCGATATCAAATTTTTTTCTTTTTTAAAATGGTGTCTATCGTGTCGAATTTACAAAGCATTTTCCTATTCTCTCTGTCTGTCTCTCTGGTCTACTTTTATACATGTGTCTCTGTGTCTCCACCTTCTTTCTTCTTTGCCTTTTGAGCCTCTTTCTCTTTCCCCTCCCTTTAAAAAAATAAAAACAAAAACAACAACAACCCCCCCCCCCCCCCCCCAAAAAAAAAACCCAACCCCACACACAACCCCAACAACATCAGAAAGCTATCCCATCCTTTTGCCCGCGCCCGCGGGTAATTCAACTCGAATGCCCTGCAAAACAGGCAGAAAGACTGACCGTACTGAGAGGTATTAGTTCAATTTCGATCTCGTACAAAAGTACACCACACTTTTTGTTTGCTCACTCTAATACTTGGGGTAGGGTGGATGAAAGTTTTCACTTCTGAATTTTACAATTTTCCTCCACTTTCGAAAGTTTGGTGGAGATTGACTCAGAAATGAAAACCTCAAACGCGAACTGCTTAGATTGAAAAAACAACAACCCCAACATTACTAAAAAACCCAAACAAAACCCCCATTCCCCTGGAGCATCTTGAAGAATGCCGGGGGAAAATGCCTTCCCTGCGGGGATTCGAACCCAGGTCTGATCCAAAACAGACTAGGGATACTCACCGCTTACCTACAGACTTTTTTGTTTCACGTCTCGTACAACACTATCAGGCCATTAAAGATACGGGTTACTTTCGACATGCCTGTCATGGCCAACCTACCGGCGTTGTGGTGTAATGGTTCGGCTCTTCGCCTATCATGCGGATGACCCTAGTTCGATCCCCGGTCGCGGACGATCTGGGTTTTTTTCTCTGCTGGAATATTTCCCTCTCAGTCCGGGTTGGCTCTGACAGGCAGGGTGGAAGGAGCCCGTCTCTTAAATGACCTTACATGACAGTGTTGGAGGGGACGTAAAACTAGTAACCAAACCAAACCAAAAAGGGCCAACCTGGGCTGAGAGGGACGGATCCCAGCAGACAGACGCAGATTCTCGTTCCCTCACGGGAATCGAACCCAGGTTTTTTGCGTGATCAGCAAAGAACATCACCATTACACCCCAAACATCAGTTTACCTACCAAAAGCGCGCCGTGGATGCAGCAAAATTATATTTTGACATGCAAAGAACGCGTTTGGCGGTGGGGATTTTAGACGTTCTTCCAGTAATTGCTTTTCTAATGAGTAGAAACAAAAGCTGTGTTCTGCCTCGGTTGAAAGCTATTCAAATGCAAATTTGTGAAATACGTAAATAAATTACAACTTTATTGATCCCTGTAGGGGTATTTTGGTTTTATTCCTTTGTAAAATAGAAGAGAAACAATTAAAACTCTTGTAAATGTTTTTCGATTACCGTCATTCTTCAGCAGCCAATAATGATTTTCGATTAGAAACGGGTAGGCCTACTTTTATTCTAAGGTAAAATGTCCAAATGATTGGTGGTCAAATAAAGAAATTAGTTTTTTAAAAACTCCAACAAAAATAAAGAATAGCACTAAAAAAAAAAAGAAAAAAGAATTAATGCAAACTCGTGTTGATATTGTGAGAGGTGTTAGAAACTAGGTTTCGTCTCTCCTGCAAAATTCGCTGTAACAGACCCGCGCTTTTTTAGAGAGAAACAAGGCTCTTAATGAGACTAATGAATTTACAGACACGAAAGCGCGCGGCATGCATGACGATATTTTTTGGTGAACGCCCGAGGAATGATGTACGTGCTGGCTTGTTTACAAGCATTAGCGAATGTTTTCTTTTGGGGATTTTTTTCAAACAACGCTGCTCGCGTGTGTGCATGTGTGAATGCGTTTGTGTGCGAGCGCCGGCATGAGTATGTGTTTGTGTGTGTCTTTGTGTGTGTGTTTGTGTGTGTGTGTGTGTGTGTGTGTTTGTGTGTGTGTGTTTGTGTGTGTATGTGTTGTTTTGTGTGTCCCTGTGTACATCTGTATGTTTGTGTATTTGTGTGTGTACTAGACATGTATGTTTGGATTTTATAGTTTATGTTGGTGTGTGGTTGTAGCCTATATGTTTGGTCGTTTGAGTGTGAAGTGACGGGATACAGTCAGAAAAAAATATTCTGCGAGACTTGAAACAGAGCAAAATACGAAGTCAGGAATAGACACGACCACAAGGTCTAAAAGGCAGGATGATGGAGTGGATGGGGAGAAAAGAGAAAAAAGGGTGAGAAATACAAAGAAACGAGTTCAAAGAAATGAAACGAAAAAAAATCTCAGAACTGATGGGATGATACACCACAGTGTGCCATATTATGACAAGGAGGGGAAAAAAGGAAAAAATAGTCGCTTCAGGAATATATAAAAAAAATTATGCTCAGGGGTCAGATAGCTTTACACGAATACACAGAGTGTTTGCTCGGGGGCTAGACCAAACCCTGATTCTATTAGCGAGTGAATTTATACCCTTTGCCGAGGTGCATTGGGTCGCCAACCTGACGCATGCCTGGGGATGAAGATCTACGGGTTAGCGCGCGAACACAAGTCCACTGTGAAAGAATTGGCGGAGGTTTTTGGAGGAAAAAGGAAAAACCCGCAGCATTTGTAAAATTCGTGTCGTAGCATGCGACTTGCCTAATTACATTTGTTGCCCAGTTTGCGAGGGGCAGTTTTTTTTTACTCCCCCAAGTTGAAGTTACATTAAAGCGATGTCATGCCATAGTTTGCACGTTTCAAGCCGTGGAGGGATGGTGCTATTACACCATATACATTTTTTACGACTTCAATTTTGAATTTAACATGCCTTAATACACGTATGCATTTGCTTGTTACCGGCGCTGTCGTAAATGGTTAGGCTCTTCGCCTGTCATGTGGAAGACCCGAGTTCGATCCCACGCGCAGACGATCTGTTTTTTTCCCCCGCTGTTTTTTCCCCTCACAGCCAAGGTTGGCCATGGCAGGCAGGGTCGAAGTAGCCCGTCTCTTAAATGACCTTACAGTGTTGCAGGGGACATGATAGAAAAGGAAATAAATCCAAACCGTGTAATCGATAACACATAATAACAGCTAAAGTAAAAAAAAAAGGAACAGAGTAAAGGCTGAAAACAGTCCTGACGCTACTGAGACTGAAAGTCCATTCCCCCCATCCCCATTCCGCAAAAGTTGTGGGTGGAGGGGAAGGGACCAGTCATACCTATACCTCAAATTTGATGCAAAGCTGTTTTTAACATGGCTCGAATAGCGGTATTTTCACTGCGTAAGGGCGTTTCGTTTTTGCGAAGCATTGATACCCAAACCTCTTTACATCGACGGACCTTAAGTTCAAACGGAGAAAATATTATGTCAACTGATCTGTTCGTAGACTATTCATGTGGCAATGGATATATAGGCCTACCCGTAGAATATCTTCTTTCCTACAATCGTGGGTATAGAAAAGAAAGGTTTCTGACAGAGGGTACAGGAATTCTTGTCTGCTCACATTGCGTGAATGTTTGACTTGGAATCTGCATGGCAGGCGTGGAAGGAAGGCAAGAATTTATTTAGGATTAAATGGCGCTTAACGGGACGTCAGTACAAGTAGGCGGGATCCGAATACATGATTCGTTTATCTGGATAATGTTTGAAAAATATATGGCATCGAAATCAATATTTAAAGTTTGGTTTGGTTGGATTAGGTAGGCGACCTGTTTTACGTCCCTTGTAAAACTGTAAGGTCATTTAAGAGATGGGCTACTTCGACCCTGCCTGACAGGGCCAACTCGGGCTGAAAGGGGACGAATCCCACAGAAATACGAGATCTTCCGCACGTGGGATCGAACTGGGGTCTTCCGCATGACAGGCTAAGAGCCTCACTATTTCACCACAGACGCCACTTAGTTGTCTAAAATTGCTAAATGACCTTGATGACCAAATTCATGTAGTCGAATTCAGAATCTTAACTCTTTTGCTATCCTGCTTTACTCATGGAAGTTGTCATCTCGTTTTCCTTTTCTGAAGCCTTTTTATGACGATGCGAATTCGTTCTTTAATAAATCACTTTGAGAGAAGGATTTACTAAGGGTTCCTTTGTGTTAAACGAATACGCTAGACTTGGAGTTGGATAGTTCATAGACTTTGAATAGAACAGCACTTAAAGAAAAGCTAATTGTTTCATTGAATTATCCTGATTTCTCAAATACTGAATCTGTTTATCCGGATATTTCTTAAAAGACTCCTTGGCCAACCCTGCAGATCCGCCTTCGTCATGAAGGAGTAGATTCTGCAATCTTTGTGCGTATCTTTGGACCTTAAAGTATTTTTAGCAGTACATAAAAATATCATATTTCATTTTGACGCTCGGTTTTCATAAGTCAGTGTAACTGCACACAATTTTTGTGGAAACGTAGGCCTATTAAACATTTTGGTTGGAACTGGAGCGTCTGTACGTTTATGACAATGCGCCAAGCACCAAAGCGCCCGCGTACAAATGCGTAGATCCCGAGTTCAAATCGTGGTTGGTACACAGCTTTTGACTTTTTCTGACCAGGAACCGCCTCATCTGTAGGCGGGCGTACTACCGCTGGGCCATCGACGTCCCCATTATTGTCTGTTATAACTGTCTGACTGTAGCACCGCAGAGAATTATCAGACACACAAAGAGGCCAGCGTCTGGAGAGAAAGTCACTTACCGCGTCAATGTTTGGAAATCAAATCCAGCGTACCATCCCAGTCCATTCTACAGACACGTATTCTTTTTCTCGTCAAGCGCAATGATCTCCCGCCTGATTCTTCTATTTCATTAACATATTTTCCCTTCTCTACGAGACAAAGACGCCTCTTTCAGCTAATCGAGTGCGCTTTTATTGTTTCAGTGTAGGCGCCTACGGCAAACAGTAACGTACCAGTGTCGAATTCCGATATTCAGTTTTCTAAAGCCGTCCGTGCCAGCAAGGGTGTGGTAAAAGCCACGAGAAGCCGAGATAAGCCATCTAAGAGCACAATTGTTTCTCTATGCAAAGTCTATCATAATGTTTAGATTTTATATTCCCGCTATTTGACTTTATAGACGTGAATGTTAAAGTCACGTATTTTGGCTAAAACAGCCAAAGAAGCTGGGACCTCTGTAAATAACAAACTTCAACTACAATACATGTAATGTATGCTCCTTGACTTTGTTCAGGAATACTATGGCATTGAGGCACGTTCGTTGGAAAAATCTAGAGATGTAGGTTTGTTCGAATTTAAATATATGGGCATGGTACGTCAGGGATGAGAAGAAACCTGAAATGTGATCCCTCGCCTTGTACACGTAACAAGGAAATATTATGTCTGAAATGTAAGGCCAAAACTGCAAAGGTTTTAAAGTTGTTGTTGTTGTTGGTACATAACAGGGACTTTTTGGGTTGCTCGCCCTTCAAGTGGTTTTTAAGACCTACAGAGCCATGGCAGCCTAGCTCTGCACCTCAGGGCTGGAGAGCCTTTAAATAATTATTGCCCCCTTCGTATTGAGGAGTGTCATGCAGCTTCAAACCTCTACGGACCGGCGGAGATTTGAATAAGATGAACCAGGTCTGGAGACAGAGCCAAAAAGAGAAATTGTGTGAAAAGAACTGAGAGATACGGAAGTCTCGTGTTGACACCATCCTTATCAGCAGCAACAAAGTTATCTAAAGTCCCGACCAGAGAGCTATTTTATGGCTAAATAAGCTACATTAGAAGGACCACCCATCCGATCATTTCTCATTCATCCATTTAATATTCAGAGGCAATCTCTCAAAATCTAGGACGAACCCTCAACAAACATTCTTTTACCACCTTCCCAAATCCTCGCCCCCTGTCAGCACACAAAACATGTATCTGGCCGTAGAAGTAGCGGGCCTCAAAGATCGCCCTCTTCACTTACCGCTACTCAAATCCCGGCTTCAAAAGCAATTACCGTTTTGTTCCACCCACGCGAGTGAGATGCGACTCTTGATTGTTATCAACGCAAGGGATCAGACACTCATGTCGGACTCCATTAATAAAATACTCAGTTAGATCACGTCGTACTCGTGTAACGTCGAGATAAAACGTGATCCATGTTTTTAGGTTAAACCCCAGGGAAGACCTCGGCCTCATCACGGCGTTCCGCTCTAAATATGACGTGATAGTTGTTTGCTTTAACGTCTTTTCACCGACTGACCATAAAACTGTTTTGGCTTGATGTCATTATTCTCATGCGTGCTATCAAAAGGTGTTGACGTTTTTTTTATGAGCTCAAGTCGTGGTCGAGGTTAGGATACGTGTTTGTTGAGGAAATCAATGTTATCACACAGCAGAAAGCCTGTTTTGATAAGAACTAACCGCGTGAAAACGATGCTCATTTGAAGGGATGGATGAAGATGGAGTAGATTGTTTGTAAGGTAAAGAGAACCACACACCCTAAAATCATGCTCGATTAAAAAGAGACTGCCATGTTTTTATCGAGACAAATACAGCACTAAGCAAATACGCAAAGGGTAAAACCAGCGCGTGCAACAGACCAGATAGGGTCATTCCAGAATTGTAGGGTAAAGTTTTGATGCTACATGGGATCTTTCCATCGAATGTCATTTTAATGTCTGTTTATTATTAAAATTAGAACGCGAATTAAGGGTAACATATACAATTTTCATCATTTTTAAAGTAAAATGTTCTTCGTAGGTACACGTGATCCAGTAACTTGACGTTATGTAGAGGAAATTCGTTGTACATCGTCTTCGACATGGTGTTGCGGTTTGAAATACTCGAGAGAAAATGTGTGTTTCCCTTATGAGATACAATTTTATGGATATCAAAATCAGAATAGCCTTCTATAATAAAATAATAATAATTGTACTAGCCAACATTGCAAATACAATATCTGATGCCTGTGGTGTAAGGGCTAGGCTCTTCGCCTATCAGGTAGAGGATGGGAGATCGATCCTCCGTGATGGACGGGTATCTTCCTCCGTCTCCCTCCTGGGATGTTGTGTCCCTCTCAGCCCAATTTTGTTCTGACAGACATGGTCGAAGACGCCCACTTCTGAAATGACCTTAGAGTGTTACAAGGGGCGTAAAAAAAAAAGAAAAGCAAGTCAAGTGAAATATCTGCAAGATTCAATCTACGATTGTGTACTTTGGTTAAGACTTTTGTGGAATGACCAAACAATTGAGTTCCCCCTCCTGCCAGCCCACCCAAGGAGAACAATGCCCTCCTGAAAGCTAAGGAAGTCGCTATTCAAATATTATTCCTTCCTCCTTAGCTCAATACAAAACACAATGAAAACGCGCAGCCTAAAAAGTCGTGAGGACAAAAAGGTCACAAGAGTGAGCGATAGGTCACAGCGACACAGACACTGTTAATGCCACGCCAGAGTTACTCATTACTCAGCTGCAATTGTTGAAGGAACCATCAATAACGTTCGGTTTGATTGTTTCTCTTTGGATAAAGAGCAGCATTGTCCATTAGGGTATCTCTGAAGTCTACTTTTGTTGGATTATTCGTGCTTGTTTATTTGCTTTTAAAGGTTATCTTTCCTTGGCTATAAAGCATTGATAATGCTTTCTTAAGTCTGCAGAAATAGAAATAATATTCGTATTTTCTGATATCGCTTATCCGGAGTGTATTCTTGTATGCGAGCGGTTCTTTTCCGCCAAGAGATAGGTTTGATTTGGTCACCAGTTTTACGTCTCTATCAACTTTGTTAGTGTAAGGTAATTTAAGAGACGGGCTACTTTCAACCTGTTTGCAGGAGCCAACCTAGACTGAGAGGGACGAAACCCAGCAGAAAAAAAAAGATCGTCCGCACATGGGATCGAACTCGGATCTTCTGCATAATTAGCAATGAGCCTAACCATTACACCCCAGATGCCGGTTTCCAAGAGAAAAGGGAACGCGGCAGAGATTTCGTCGGTTGTTTTGCATAACGGCGAATAGTACAAAGGCTGTAGTGGGGTATCGCCTCTTTGCTAAACAATCAGGAATTGAGAAATGAAGAAAGGGAGCAGGCAGGACTTGTTTTTGACAAGTTAGGGATGGGGGCAGAGAGTGCGGGTGATAAAAACTTAGCCTACATTCCTTTCTGTAGAACAAAGTCAAGTAGTACTCTTGTGCGTATTCTCATTCTGTTGCCATGTCAACGCTCTATAATGATCTATTGACACCATCGGAGCAGTGCAGATCGGAAACACGATACTCCGTCCTCTCATCTTTTACCTTTGCACCATTTTTTGCAGTTGGCAAAGTGAAAATACCGCGCTTCTTTGCTTCGAGTCTGAGACAACTATGTGTTCACTCGTCTCTTCATGGTTGTCATCGAGCAGTTAGCAAAGTGAAAATACCGCGCTTCTTTGCTTCGAGTCTGACACTGCTACGTATCTATTCGACTCTTTTATGGTTATCATGGAGCTTCATACCTTAGTTCCTCCTCCTTATATCTATACTGTCTTGTGGTGGATGGTGTGTGTGTGTGTGTGTGGGGGGGGGGGGGGGGGAGGCAGGTTAATTTTGTGTATGCCAACAGAACAAGTGCACACCAAAAGGCTAAGAAGCGACCGAAACAAGAGTATTGTACGTACGTATTATTTTCTTTGGTTTGGTTTGGTTACCAGTTTTACGTCCCATGCAACACTGTAAGGCCATTAAAGAGACGGGCTACTCCGATCCTGCCTGTCAGGGCCAACCGGGGCTGAGAGGTAAAATATCCCAGCAGAAAAACACCCAGATCGTCCGCGCTCGGGATCGATCCGGGGTCTCCTGCATGGCAGGCGAAGAGCCTAACCATTACACCACAGCGCCGGTCCATTATTTTCTGTGGGTGGCGAAGAAAACAAAATGTCAGACACAACAACAACAACAGCAACAGCAACAACAACAACAGCAACAACAACAACAACAACAATAATAACAGCTACAACAGCGACACAGGCAAAGGCTAGCAGTGCAGGGACGGAAAAAGTACAGACAGATAATGCCAGCTTTTAGCATGGGATCAAGTAAAGACATAAATATTGTAAGGTCGAGGTAGCCCCGTCTCTTTGAGGAGCAAAGAAAACACATTGATTTATCTGTCTAATTCAAATAGATGCTGGGCTTGAGAAAGTGCATAGAGGTCATCCCAGATTTATAACCTGAAGTTTTGTCTCTAGACAAAACACTAAACTTTCCAATTATTTGACATATTTTGGCCCTAAAACACATCCTTCAAATTTGAACTTGGCGAAGGTGATGTAATCAGGCTAAAACAACAAAAGAAGCCGGCGCCTCTAAAAAAGTAACTTTTAAAAAACCGAAGTCACGAGACGTACACGAAAGAAAACGTGTGTGCAGCATAATGATTTATGAGACATTTAGAATTTGTATTGTTTTCACTATGAAAACATTACAACAACAACAACAGCAACAACAAAAACAACAACAGTAATAACGCTATGAAAACATCAAAATATTTACCAGCGCTGTGGTGTAATGGTCAGGTTCTTCGTCCATCATGCGGAAGACCTGAGATCGATGTCTCGTGCGGAGAATCTGCGTTTCTTCCTGCTGGGATTTTACCCTCTCAGCCTGGGTTGGCCCATGCAGGGTCGAAGTAGCTTGTCTCTTAAATGACCTTACAGTGTTGGAGAGAATGTCAGTGGGAATGGCACTCAGACGGAGAGTGCGTGCAAGGGGATCCACAGGGATTCAGAAGAGTTGTACCGGCGCTGTGGTGTAATGATTGGCTCTTCGCTTGTCATGCGGAAGACCCCGGTTCGATCCCGAACGCGGACGATCTGGGTTTTTTTTTCTGTTGGGATTTTCCCCTCTCAGCCCGGGTTCGCTCTGACAGGCAGGATCGAAGTAGCCCGTCTCTTAAAGGACCGTACAGTGATGCAGGGGACGTAAAACTGGTAACCAAACCAAACCAAAAGAAAAGCTGGTGGTGAAAATACAGAGTAAAGCGCTAAGAAACAAACCACTCTCAACCAATGCAGGCAGGTAATCGAGGAGGATGGAGGGGAGAAAGGCGGGTACAACAGGAAGAAATAGCCCACTTTTGGATGCGAGAGTCGCCGGTTCCAACGTCGCCGGAGCTTGGACTTGTTTATTTTTAGAGGCACCAGCTTCATTGGCAGATTTGTGGGGTTTTTTTTTCTTTTTTTTTTTTTCCCTTTTTCTGTGGGTGGGGAGGTGGAAGGAGGGGGAATGGGGGGGGGGGGGGGGGGGTATAAAATTTTGGTTA
>JAUKPP010264156.1:2688-21624 GCA_032273245.1 Phyllaplysia taylori
CCCCCCCCCCCCCCCTCTCGAAGTAGCCCACCCCATAAAATAACCTTACAGTGTTTTTGCAGGGGACGTAAACTGATGACCAAATAGCCTCTTAGCTTTAAAGCTAGGGATACGCCGTTTCGTGTGAACATAGATCTGAGAGAGCGCTATCTACTGGTTGTAATAGCTCAAAACCGTCAAAATCTGGCATAGCCTACGCCCTTCTTACAGGCGACGAATTGTTAGGCTCTTCCATTGATTCTCAAGCGGCGTCGAGTTGTTTATAGGCACCAGCTTCTTGGGCTATTTTGGCCTTTGTGCGGAAGAGCATCTCTGCGTTTTTTCTGCTGGGATTTGTCCCTCTCAGCACGGGTTATCCATGACAGGCAGGGTCGAAGTAGCCCGTCTCTTAAACGACTTTACAGTGTTGCGGAGGACGTAAAATTAGTTACCAAACCAAAACAAACTGAGGCCGGATCCACAAAAAAAATAATTGACGTTCAAGCAACAGGAAAAGATAAAAGAAACTCAAAACAAGGAACCAGCGCCGTGGTGTAATGGTTAGGCTCTTCGCCTACCAAGCGGAAGACCCGAGTTCGATCCCCGGTCGCGAACGATCTGGGGTTTTTTCTACTGAGATATTCTCCCTCTCAGCCCGGGTTGGCCCTGACAGACAGAGTCGAAATAGCCCGTCTCTTAAATTACCTTACAGTGTTGCAGGAGACGCAAAACTGGGGAAAGCAGGGAACAGCAACTCATGTTTCACGATGTTTCAGACTTTTCTTTAATTAAACAGAAAACCAACAATAAATATGAAAACCCTATACATGTAACTTATTATAGTTATAAGGAAACCACGATTTGATGTTGGTTGACAAAGAAATGGGAGAGGAAGGAGTTACGAGGGAAAGAGGAGATTTGGTTTTGGTTTGGTTACCAGTTTTACGTCCCCTGCAACACTGTAAGCTCATTTAAGGGACGGGCTACTTCGACCCTGCCTGTCAGGGCCAACCTGGGCTGAGAGGGAGGAGAGAGAGAAACGAAGGGTGAGGGGGCGTAGTAGTAGAAGTTTTGTTTTTCGTTTTTGTTTTATTATATTGTATTTTATTGCTTCTTTTTTTTCGTGGGGGGGGGGGGGGGAGGCGAGATTTCTAGGCAGACAACAGCTTGTTTGTTGAGGATAGCACAGCGTATAGGTAGAGAGAAAGAACCCACATGGATGGCTATAATGTAGGCGAGAGAGAAAGAGAAAGTAGGAGAGAAAAATAGAGAGAGACTCAGGGAGAAAGAGAGAGAAGAAGAGAAAATAGGAGAGAAAGATAGAGAGTCAGGGAGAAAGAGAGAGAGAGAGAGAGAGAGAGAGACAGAGAAAAGTAGAGATAGTCAGGGAGAAAGAGAGAGAGAGAGAGATAGAGAGAGATCGACAAATAAGCACATAGAGAGGGTGAGTGAAAAAAAATGAGAGGAGTTTGGGCGGGGGAGGGGGGGGGGAGTAGGAAAGAGAGAAAGTAAGAAAAAAGACAGAAAAGAGATAATAAGATAGAGAGAGAGAGAGAGAGAGAGAAAGCGAGAGAGTGAGCAGGGAAAAAAGAGAAAAGGAGAGAGCAAGATAGAAGACAGAAAAGAGAGAATAATAGAGAGAGAGAGAGAGAGAGAAAGCGAGAGAGAGTGAGCAGGAAAAAACCAAAAAAAGAGAAAAGGATAGAAAGAGAGAGAGCGAGATAAAAAGACAGAAAAAAAGAGAAGAGAGAGAGAGAGAGAGAGAGAGAGAGAGAGAGAGAGAGAGAGAGAAAGATACCCTAAAGTAAGTCTGCGACACTGGCCTGGTTCACCTAGACACGCACGGAGTGAAAATTTGGATACCGTGTTTAGTTTTACACTCCTTGCAACACTGTAAAGTCACCTAAGAGACGGGTTACTTCGGCCCTGCCTACCAGGGCCAATCCGGATCGAGAGGGTCGAATCCCAGCACAAAGACGCGGATGTCCGTCTCCGCGTGGGGATCGAACCCAGGGCTTCCGAATGAGAGGCGAAGACCCCAACCATCACACCACGGGCGCTGGGGAGACATAGGAAAGAAAAGATAGGCACGGCACAGTAACACATTGCAGGTTGGGGGAATGAAACCGCGTAACCCACAATTTTTGGACAACGTTCTTTTCAATATTTCTTTACCCAGTTCTTTATCTTTGTTAATAAGGATAAAAGAGTTTTCTTGTATCTGTTTCAGCTTTAAGTAAACCAAATACTTTTATAAGAAATAAATGTAAAAATTAGTTTGATTTGCTTCTAATTCTAATGTCAAATTTTCCATTTGTGGATTACGGGGTTTTATCACTTCATCAACGATATCAAGGGGAAGGTGCAGGGTAAATTGAACACCCGAGTAAGTTATTTTGTTGTTGTTGTTGTTGCTGCTGCTGTTGTTGTTGTTGTTGTTGTTTTTGTTGCTGTTGTTGTTGTTGCTGTTGTTTCGTTACCAGTTTTATGTCCCCTGCAACACTGTAAGATCATTTTAAGAGACGAGCTACTTCGACTCTGCCTGTCAGGTCCAAAAACGGGCTGAGAGGAAAAAATCCCAGCAGAAACAAAAACCAAGATTGGCCGCGACCGGAATCGAACTAGGGTCTTCAGTATGACAGGTGAAGAGCATAGCCATTGCACCACAGCGCCAGTCGGGTAAGTTGATCAACCCATGCTTGTATCCACAAATCAGACTACAGTTAAACCTGTCTAAGACGACCACCCAATATCGAGAAAAAAATGGTCGTTTTAGACAGGTGGTCGTCTTAGACAGGGAAAATATATAGAAGAAATGTAATTTGGGAGTCTATGGAAAGTGGTCGTTTGCGCAGGTGGTCGTCTTGAACAGGTGGTCGCTTAAGCAGGTTCAACTGTATAGGTGAACCTGTCTAAGACGACCACCAAATGTCGAACTAGGGTGTCCCGCGTGAGAAGCGAGGAGCCTACCCATTAGGCCTACACCAAAGTGCCGGTCTGCTGCCTTTGTTGCTGTCTATGTATTCTACTGTCCCTGCTATTACTGTCACCCTGTTGTCATTACTTCTGTTACTGTCACCCTGTTGTCACCACTGCTGTTACTGTCACTCTGTTATCACCACTGCTGTTACTGCCACTATGTTGTCACCACTGCTGTTACTGTCACCCTGTTGTCACCACTGCTGCTACTGTCACCCTGTTATCACTACTTATGTTTCTGTCACCCTGTTGTCACCACTGCTGTTACTGTCACTCTGTTGTCACCACTTCTGTTACTGTCACTCTGTTGTCACCACTTCTGTGACCGTCCCCCTGTTGTCACCGCTTCTGTACCGTGTTGCTTTTGTTACTATCTTTACAATAACCACGCAGTTACAGCTACAGCTAAGATTGTCGTGCACACTCACCACGATCGTCTACCGCTGCCTTCGCTGCTAATGCTGACACCGTATTGCTGTTCATGCTGCTGCTGCTCCTGTTAATATGTCCCTGCTGCTGCCAATGTCGTGGTTGATGGTAGGAGTGCTGTTACTGGCACTGCTGTTGCTGTTGTCATGCTTCCAAGGCCACTGTCCTGCTGTCTGGGTAGAGGGTAGGTAGAGCCCGGGGTGCACCCATCCTAAAATACCCCTTTTTGGATAGGTCTGCTGCTATTGCTGCAATTGCTGTGTCTCTCACTTCCACAGTGCTGAGATGCCATATCCCCTGCTGCTGCTGCTGCTGCCATATCTCCTGTTGCTGCTGCCATATCTCCTGTTGCTGCTGCTGCCGCCATATCTCCTACTGCTGCTGCTGCCGCCATATCCCCTGCTGCTGCTGCTGCTGCCATATCTCCTGCTGCTGCCATAGCCCCTGCTGCTGCTGCTGCTGCTGCCACTGCCATACTCTCTGCTGCTGCTGCTGCTGCCGCCATATCTCCTACTGCTGCTGCTGCCATGCCCCCTGCTGCTGCTGCTGCTGCTGCTGCCGCCATACCCCTTGCTGCTGCTGCCGCCATATCTCCTGCTGCTGCTGCTGCTGTTAAGGTGACTTCTGCTTTAGCTTTGATGATGGCTTTGATGATGGCTTTAATGATGCAATAGATGCTGTATCAGTTGGGGCGTAACGGCTGAACTCAGAGCCCGTGGCCTGCGAGGCGTCGGACATTTCTGCATCGACCATGTCCATAAATTTTTTGTGTGTGAACGCCATGACCATCTCGTCTTCCTCCAGCCGTCCGCCTTGACGTAGCTGTAAGGACCGGTTTATCGACCGCCGCCGCGCGACAGTTTGAATCTTCCTCCTCTTGGGGCCTGGCCCCATTCTCGCCGACAAGACATCCTCAAGTTTCCCCCACCTCCATGGAGGCGTGCTCAGCATCAGCGCGTATGCTCGGCGGTTCGTCTTCTTGCAGAACGCGAAGATGGGCGCGTTCACTACGGCGACGCCGAGCCTCATAAGCCGACTGGCACCGCGGTACAGCTTCAGCTGGAACTTGGTCATGTTCGAGATATGGCTGAGCGGCGTGTTCAAGATACTCGGCAACCACAGGAAGATGAAGAGTGTGGTGAGACATGTAGACACTTTAGAGCCACTCGCGCTGTCCCGGTACATCCGACGTTGTTGCAGAGTCGAACGCGACACGTCGCCGCGTTTGCACGACTTTCTGCACATCACAACGATCTGCTGTATGCTCAGGACGAAGCTGATGATCAGGCACCCGTCTATTTGAATCGTGGTGTAGTACGCGCGGTACCAAAACGGCATGTTGCGGTAGAAGGAGCATCTGTCGCTCAATGGCAGCACAGTTTGGTCGAATCGCATGATGAAAAAAATACAGAAGCATTGCGTCGATTGGAATATCCAGATAGCCCCGGCCAGCAAAATGACGTTTCTCTTCGTCATGATCTTCCGGTATCGAGTGGGCCAGTTCAAAGCGATGGATCTGTCGCAGCAGAGCAGGGTGAGGACCATCAGCGACGTCTGTGTGGACAGGGACTTGATCATGGTGCTGATCCAGCAGGTAAACTTCTCCCCCCTGATGGCGTAGATGGTGTTCGGGTTGTACGACATGATGTAGATAGGAAGGGTCACAGCGCCCGTGATGAAATCGGCAATGGCCAGGTTGAAAATGATGAAATTCTCCGCGGTTCGAAGTTGTTTGAAGAGACAGATGGAGAAAATGACGAGTATGTTGGTGAACACGATGATTGGTATGTATGTGAACATGACCACCGTCAGGACATAGTTCAGGGTCTGCACATTCATATTCATACGTCTGCGGTAGAAGAGACAGCTTTGATACCTGATGTAGCAAGGAAAGAATTGAGCGCCCACATCTTCAAAACAAAGGTACTTTGTCCAGTGTCAGCTATTATAGCAACAATAAAAATTGTCAGCATGTTAGCTATTATAGCAACAATGAAATTGTCAGCATGTTAGCTATTTTAGCATCAAATGAAACTGTCAGCATGTTAGCTATTTTAACAACAATAAAATTGTCAGCATGTTAGCTATTTTAATTAACAATAATAAAATTGTCAGCATGTTAGCTATTTTAGCAACAATGAAATTGTCAGCATGTTAGCTATTTTAGCATCAATGAAATTGTCAGCATGTTAGCTATTTTAGCAACAATAAAATTGTCAGCATGTTAGCTATTTTAATTAACAATAATAAAATTGTCAGCATGTTAGCTATTTTAGCAACAATGAAATTGTCAGCATGTTAGCTATTTTAGCAACAATAAAATTGTCAGCATGTTAGCTATTTTAGCAACAATGAAATTGTCAGCATGTTAGCTATTTTAGCAACAATGAAACTGTCAGCATGTTAGCTATTTTAGCAACAATGAATCTGTCAGCATGTCATCTATTTAAGCAACAATAAAATTGTCAGCATGTCATCTATTTAAGCAACAATGAAATTGTCAGCATGTCAGCTATTTCAGCAACAATAAAATTGTCAGCATGTTAGCTATTTTAGCAACAATGAAACTGTCAGCATGTTAGCTATTTTAGCAACAATGAATCTGTCAGCATGTCATCTATTTAAGCAACAATAAAATTGTCAGCATGTCATCTATTTAAGCAACAATGAAATTGTCAGCATGTCAGCTATTTCAGCAACAATAAAATTGTCAGCATGTTAGCTATTTTAGCAACAATGAAATTGTTTGCAGCAAAGTGCCACTTGTTGCCAAGCAGGACACCAGTATACATGATATACACACATGCACAGGTGCTCACACAGCTACCTCAGTACCAGGAAAGCGTTGGTTTGGTTTCGTTACCAGTTTTACGTCCCCTGCAACACTGTAAGGTCATTTTAGAGAGATAGCCTACACATGGATATGTTCACAACTACATTGTACCTCAGCACCAGATACACTTTGGTTTGGTTTCGTTACCAATTTTACGTCCCCTGCAACACTGTAAGGTCATTTTAGAGACGGGTAGATACACATGGATAACATACTCACAACTACATCGCACCTCAGTACCAATGCACGCGGAATATGCTACCAACTACCTCAGTATGAGATGGAGCACGGGCAGCGCTGTTGGCTCACTCTTATTTTAATATGACAGGGAAAGCTAAAACACCCAATGCAGTTTGAACCGTGTTAGAAATTGGGAGTCTTGTTTGCTCTGAGGGAGGAGTTACAATGTTGTCAGTGGAAGCTGCCAGGTGGGTGGGTGGGGGGGGGGGGGGTCAGCTGAATCCTGAGCCGGGGCTGTTGTAGATCTATAATCATTAAATTTTAGTAGCCTACCTGGTTTAATTACGAAAAGTCTTCGGAACCCACTATAAAAGTATTTAAAGAGAAGAGGAAAATATACGATTATTTTGTCTGATTTAACAATCAAAGCCTTGGACTTGAGGTCCAATTTGTTGGGAAACTTGAAACATCATTTCGCCTTTGCAAACTGGATTCCAAAAGTTCGGGTTCGGATACGGTACGGTTCCAAAGAATCGCCCCGTCTGCAATCACTTCGACAGTAAGGGAGGAAGAGACAAGAAATATTTGTTTTAGGTTGCCCCAGTTTTCGCCCACCTAAGAAAGCATAGAAATACTCAGTTTAACACTACATTCCCATTAGGCGGGCGAGATTTGGCACTGGGCGAAAGTTGTAGCACGACAAGACTAAGAAATATATCTTTTGTGCTGCTATTTTCGCCCAGTGCCAAATCTCGCCCACCTAATGGGAATCTAGTGTTAAACTGTGTATTCCTACGCGTTCTTAGGTGGGCGAAAACTGGGGCAACCTAGATATAGCCACGTGACGATGATACCACTGTCGAAGAAACACTCCGACAGTATGGCAGGAAGATACTCAAGAAATATTCCTTCTGTAGCCACGACGATACCACTTTAGTGGACCTAGATCTAGATCTAGATCTACTTTTTTTTAAAAGAACCTTGAAACTTTAGCGAAAAAAAATAACGAACCTTTAAGAGTCCGGAGAGCTTCTTTGGAATGAAGTCCCAGAAGTTGACATGAAAACAGTGTTGCACTGACACAGGAAGTGTGGTCTTTTCTCTGGACGGCGAGTACTGCTGGCATTTGTGTGCGATCCAGTGCAAGCGGATTTCCCCGATCTTTCTGCGTTCTTCTTTCAGGCTTGGTGTGGTTTGGTATCAGTTTTACGTCCCCTGTAACAGAGTAAGGTGATTAAGAGACGGGCTGCTTTGACCCTGCGTGTCAGGGCCTACCCGGACTGAGAGGGAAAAATCCCAGCAGACCCCCCCCCCCCACCCCCAAGATCGTCCGGGGATCGAACTCGGGTCCTCCGCATGACAGGCGAAGAGCCTAGCCATTAGGCCTACACCACAGCGCTTATGTGATAGAAAGAATTGGAATACAGTGTCTGTGATGTACCAAAATTTTAATGATGAATGTAGAACTTGTATAGTCTTCAAGAAATGACGAATAGTGAAGTGCATGTAGGCTATATATAAAAATAAAGGTGAAAAATGTGTGGGGGGTGGGCAAATTTACGACAGAACCCTTGTCTTCTTCAAGCCCATGAAAATGTAAAAAAAAAAAAAAATTATAATAATAAAAATGGCACCCACTTAAGTCACCAACACTGTTGCAAAGCATTAAAATGTTAACGATGACGTGCTTTGGTCAGATCAAAAGCAATGACGCGATAGAGAAACAGATTTTAGAGGCAAAGATGAAGGGCAGGAGAGGAAGAGGAAGACCAACATGAAGATGGAACATGACATAGAAGACTGACCTGGAACAACAACAGCACAGTTGGCAGATTTTCAATGTCTTTAAAAAAATATAAAAAAACGAAAAAAAAAAAACCGCTTCCGATGTCAATTTTCTCATCATAGTATAAAGCAAAAGGCCGAGACCTACATAATTTTGCGACTCTGCCTTTCAAAAGAGGGACAAAAAAAAGTGACAGCGAATGTCAACATATCCGGGGTTCCCCCTAAATTTTTAGACAATAATATTATGGGTTTGTTTGTTTGTTTACGGTTTTACAGCTCCATCGACTCTATAAGGTCATACGATCGCCAAGAAACACTGTTGGTCTCCACCAAGTTGTGCTCTCTAGAAGCGGGTGTTTGGCGGGTGGTCTGCTCCTTCTCCTTTCTTAGTTAACCCTAACCGGCGCTGTGGTGTAATGGTTCAACTCTTCGCCTGTCATGCGCAAGACTCCGGTTCGATCCCCTATCGCGGACTTTCTGGGGGTTTTTCTACGGGGATTTTTTTCCCTCTCAGCCCGGGTTGGCCCTGACAGGCAGGATCGAAGTAGCCCGCCTCTTAAATGACCTTATAGTGTTGCAAGGGTCGTAAAAAAAACTGGTAACCAAACCAAATCAAAATTAGCTTACCTATCCAAATCTACATGATGTATTTCCTGGCGCTGAAATGACCTTACAGTGTCAACAGTGCCGTTAAAACACACAAAAACCCTCCACACAAAAACCCCTCTTCAGAGCGAGAGAGCGAGGGGTTTTGGTTGGTTTGGTTCTTAGTTTTACATCCCTTGAAAAACTGCAAGGTCAATTAAGAGACGGGCTACTTCGACCTTGCCGGTCAGGGTCTACCAGAACTGAGAGGGATGAATCCCAAACGAAAAACGCAGACCGTCCGCACGTGGGATCGAACTCGGGTCTTCGGCATGACAGGCGAAGAGTAACTATTACACCACAGAAATCGGTAGAGCAAGAGAAAGAGAACGAGTGTGTGTATGTGTGTGTGTGTGAGAGAGAGAGAGAGAGAGAGAGAGAGAGAGAGAGAGTTTCGTTACCAGCTTTACGTCCCCTGCAGCACTGTAAGGTCATTTAGGAGACAATCTACTTCGACTCTGTCTGCCAGGGCCAACCCGGGCTGAGAGGAAAAAAATCCCAGCAGAAAACCCCCCAGATTTTTCGCGCTCGGGATCGTACTTGGGTCTTCCGCATGACAGGCGAAGAGCCTAACCATTACACCACAGAGTCGGTTGTAAGTGTGAGTGTGTGTGTGTATGTGTGGGAGTGTGGGTGTGTGTGAGAGAGAGAGAGAGAGAGAGAGAGAAAGGAGAGGGAGAGAAAAAGAGAGAGAGGGAGAGAGAGAGAGAGAGAGAGAGAGAGAGAGAGAAAGAAGAGGGAGAGAAAAAGAGAGAGAGAGGCGTTGTCGGTTGGTTTAGTTCTTAGATTTCAGGGAAACTTAAGCCTGCTTGAGTGCTTAAGTAAAAACCTAAACAAGAAGAGGCTAAAACAGCTGAGGCTGGCGCCTGCATAAATAACCCACTCCTAAATACATGTACTACCTTGGTTGTTAGATTTAAGTCCCTTGAAACACTGTACGGTCATGTAATTGCACAGGCTACTTCGACTGGACCCTGCCTGCCAGGGCCAGCCTGGGCTGAGAGGGACGAATCCCATCGGAAGAATGCAGGAATCAAACTCAGATCTTCTGCGTGATAGGCAAAGATCCTAACCATCCCACAACAGACGCTGGTTGAGGTCTAGTGTCCCGGTAAACCACTTTACAGTGTTGCAAGGGCCATAAAACCAAAACCAGCGAACAACAGCAAAAATCATAATCACAAGTTTTTTTTGTGTGGTTTTTTTCCCATGCCCGTTACTATCTATGGTGACGCTTGTTGAATAAGTAACAATGTGCTTTGTATGTGAGAGGTCAACAAAAAGAATCATAGTCATGTTATGGCTATAGACAAGCTTGAATCTTATGTGAGCAAGCAAGAGAACATGCAGTTTATAAAATACGGTTGTTATTGAACAGAAGTAGTATTCGAACATACTTCTTCCAATTGTATTGGGGATAATCACAAGTTAATCACCCTAAGAAACTGGCGCTATGGTGTAGTGGTTAGCCTCTTCGCTGTCAAGTGGATGACCAGAGTTTGATCCTGAGCACGGACCAGTTGTTTTTTTCCGCTGAAATTTTTTCCCTCCCAACCTGGGGTTGGCCCTAACAGGCAGGCCGAAGTATTCCGTCTCTTAAATTACCCAACAGAGTTGCAGGGGACGTAAAACTGGCAACCAAACCAACACTAAGAAAAAAGAAAAAGTCAAATCAAGCCGATATAATGTATTGACGAGTGTAAATCCTTTATTCGTGATAAACGAAGCCACCACCAGCGGGCGCGATACAGAAACCTGCTGGCTATAGTAGAAAATCTCCTCAAAATGATCACACACCCCATCACCATCTTCTCCATCCTTATTCATACAAACATGCAAAATACAAAAAGTCTTATTATACATGCATATATATTATATATAATATAATATGTACAATTTTTAGGGGTTGATGGGAAACAAAAATACATGTACATGTATCTTGGTGCTGCCATATATACAGGGTGATTTTTTTTTATATATTGATCAATTCTAAACTGAAATAACTCAAAGACAGTAAGAGATAGAAATATACCGATTTTAAGTGATTAATCCTTATCCATTGAAGTTTTTTCTGGTACCAAAATCAACCAATTTCATTGACAGACTGCGCAATAGCAGTCTTCTCTTTGATACCAGTGAGATGCTTTGACGCCATGACCTAAAACGGGCTATGTTCCAGTAAGTCCTTTTTAAAATGCCTTCTGTTTCAACATAATCTTATTAAGTAGCCCAGACAAAATTTCAATGGCCACTAAATGATGTGCAAAAAAACGTTTACGTTTATCTCTTACTGTTTCATAGTTATTAAAGCTTAGAATCGATCAAAATAAAAAAAACCATCCAGTATAATGCATGTACATGACATGTGGGCTATAGTATACTACGAGTAGTTGAACCCACATAATATAATCTTGATGTCTTTTAACTCGACATTCAGCTTAAGCCCTTGTGGATCAATGAAGTATATCATATCTTATATTATCTCATCGTAAGCTGATATGATTTGAAATTCCCAACCTCTTCTTTATTTACTACATCAACATCCCTAAATACGGTCGACATTCTCTTTACTCGAAGTGATTTCAAGAGTCCCAGCAATGTCGACTATGCAGGTTCTAATGTAATTTGCTAAGAGTAGTCTCCTACTAAATGCACTGTCCTCGGGAGGGTTCACACTGCTGCATTTACACAGAGCATGTGTTTCCATGAATCTGATCAGCTTAGGGTTTTTTTTCACGTCCCTTGCAACATTGTAAGGTCATTTAAGAGACGGGCTACTTCGACCCTGCATGTCAAGGCCAACCCGGGCTGAGAGGGAAAAAATCCCAGCAGAAAAAATGCAGATCGTCCGCGCTCGGGGATCGAACTGGGGTCTTCCCCTTGACAGACGAAGAGCCTAACCATTACACCACAGCGCCGGTAATCAAACTTGGGATTTATGTGTGTAGGATAGGTGAAGAACCCAACCATTACATCATAAACACCGGTTGAATCTGATCAATAATATTATACACACGTTTGTAAAACAAAATTCCCCATGGGGGAATAAAGTACCATTTTACTTAATTTCATTTTAATATTACTACAAACAGAAAAAGATCCTGTCATAGATTACAAAGGTTTGTGTTTGAGCAGAGCGTGCCTTTGTATATAAATTACAATGCGTTTAGGCTGACTACTGTGGAAATAAGTTAGAAGACAACTTTATAAACATATCGCCACCGTTACCTAAAACTATCGTAAGTGAAAAAATAGCAAGAATCAGCTACGATAGTCTTAGGACTCTTAGGGAACAATGACGATATATGTTTACATACATTATGTATCAACGCTACGTCACATCAGTGCCAGGAAGTGGATTAGGACAATAGCAACACAAAGAAAGAAGTAGAAGGAGCAGACCACACCAGAACACCCGCCAAACACTAACAGACAGCTTTCTTTGAATGCGATCACAAATGGCAACTTCCAAGTATAAAAAAACGATGAAGTAAAAAAAAAGGCAAACAAAAATACATGGAAAAAAAATGGAATTTAAAAAAAAGAAAAAAAATCTTCTCTTTTTGCTTCTTCGACATAGATGGGGAAAATTTCTGTGTTCTTCACTGTCATGTGACAAAAGGAGGAACATGACATGTAACATAATCAACTCCTCAGTGTGAGCAAAGTACAGGTAGTGAAAAACATAAAGATAAGGCAAACTCGATTCATTTCTTATGGTTCAAGTTCAACGAGGATTCATAATAAAAACCAAACAATGTCGACTGAACTGTACACAGTTGAACCTGCCAAAAACTTATAAATGAAGAACAGTGGTCCTCTTAGACAGTGTAATTATATATAGAAAAAAAAACAATGAGGGGAAATGGTAAGCGATTGGCTTAGACAGATGGTTGTCGTAGACAGTGTCATTATATCTCTATCATATTATTATAATAGAGACAAAATTAATATTACCTGTTCAACAAACGGGGATTTGCAATAGTAGAGAAAAAAAAAAACCAAGAGGGGAAATGGTAAGCGATTGTTTGTACAGGTGGTCGCTAGGTCAGGTCCGGTTGTATATAACCCCTCTGTGTCCAAAGTCATAGAGTTTGGTTAAGGTTCTACGGCACTATCAACACTGCAAGGTCATTTTAATGCCTGGGATTAGATAAGGACAACAGTAAAATATAGAAAGAAGTAGAAGGAGCAGACCGCACCAGAGCGCCCGCCAAACATCCGCTAAAGTCATAGAGACAACATGTATAAAATATTATTTGTAAAGGGGGCATCACTAGTTTTGTTTTGTTTCAAAAGTTGAAGAGTCTCGTGACAAAATACGACAAAAGCCAAAATACAGAAGGATCATCATGAAGGAGTCACAGCTTGAGCAAAACGCTGCTGGCAAATTTTCTCTGCAGAAAAACTAAAACTAGTTTAAAGTTAGTTGTTTATAGAGGCGCCAGCGTCTTTGGCTGTTTTAGCCAAAAATTAAAACTAAAAGGTCCACTTCATGAATAAGTCATACAACAGACACAAAGAGATGAACTCACTCTAGTTTCAAATGTGGTTTTCTTATTCAAGTTTTGTGGGTGTTTGTTTGGTTGTGAGTTTTACAGCTCCATTGACTCCATTTCGATGCTAATTTTTGGGTTTCACATTTGTGGACCTAAATGTAGTTAATGTACATGTAGTGTTTTTTGGGGAAACTTAACAAGAAGCAGGAGCAGCAGACCACACCAGAACACCCATTTTCCTCTCTAACTCGCCACCTGCACTCACAAATAAATGCACACAATGTGGACATACGACACAAAGGCCGGTCTTCATCAACATAAAATAACTTGACATAAAAAAACGTCATCTGCCTCCTAGCAGAAAGCATTAATTAGATACATGAACATAAATTTTCTTCTCAGTTTCAGTTTCATTCTAAAATGAAGGATGGTTAAACATACCACATCATCTTTCCAATCAGTTTCATTCTAAAACGAAAGACGGTTAAACATACCACAACATCTTTGTCCTCAGTTTGATCACAAAACGAAAGACGGCTAAATATACCATATATATACATGTATATCATCTTTCGACGTTTCATCCTAAAACAAAAGACGGCTAAATATACCATATCACCATTCAAATCTGCTGTACTCGTATCACCCATTTCACTTGCTTTGAGTTCACACATTGATAGATTGCACGACAGAATGGAAAGCTGATAGAAAAATGAAGAAAAAAGTTTTAATCTTTAATTGGCCAAAATGTTCAAAATACAAATGGATCATGGATGAGTCTGGATTATTTAGTTCTGCCTCTAATTCAAATCAAATGAAAACTAGATTTCTGAGTTTCGCATTATTCGGAAACAGCGATGATGTTAATGTCAATGTAGATGCACGCATGAATGTGTGAGTGAGTATGCATGTGTTCTGTGTAGAGGGGGATAGAGCCTTAAACAAGAAATACAGACTCATATTTCCTAATAAAAAAAACAAATCAGTGGCATCCTCTATGAATAAGGACACTTTCAAAACCTCAAAACAGCACTTTTGATCATTGGTATAGCAAAAGGAAATCTTATGGTATGGAGCATTATAGAAAAAAACTGCCCTGAAATCATTCTGAAAGATACATGAAGGAATCTATCTATCTTGCTCCCCTTTTATCTTTGTTTCTGTTCAGGCTCCAAACTTTATTATTGGAACCGATTTCAGTCACTATGAAAAAGTTCATTCTTAACCCTATGTTTTTAACTTCTCCATACTTTCAACGTAAGAGTGGCTTTCAGATCAAGTGCTTATGTGTGCGCTTCTGAAAAATCATCGGAAAAATTGCACTTCTGGGTCAGAAGTTTTTGGGGATTGGGAGAAGTCCCAAGCGCAGGTTCCAACAGTGGCAGTGGGCTTAGTGTCTAAGAAAAGTATACTGGAAAGATCGACCGAGAGGATACAGGTACCATTATCATAATAGAGACAAAATTAATTACATCCCGTGCAACGAGCGGGGATCTGCACTTGTTCTAAAATAAGAGAAAAAAATACCGAAGCATAAAGAATGAAGATAACGGAGGCACTCTGTATCATTGTCCATTGTGAATATTAATCCTTGAAGCCGAATATCAAATCCTCATAGTGCATCCAAAATGGCCTAGAAGTCTGATTTGGTTTAGTTTTTGGTTTGGTTACCAGTTTTATGTCCCCTGCAACACTGTAAGGTCATTTAAGAGACGGGTTGCTTCGACCCTGCCTAACAGGGCCAGCATGGGCTGAGAGGGAAAAATCCCATCAGAAAAAAAGCCCAGATCGTCCACGCTCGGGATTGAACCGGTGTCTTCCGCATGACAGGTGAAGAGCCTAACAGCGCCAGTTTAGAAGTCTGACTTGTTGTTATGGAATGTACCCATTTCCTATATAATAGTGCATCGTTTGCTATTAAATTTGTTTAAAAGTGCTGCGCAGTTTTCATAAAATCTAATATTTTTCCATAATAGTTTTTCTTGCAACGTTGGGTGAAAGTTCAAAGACATAAAAAATCCTGACGAAGTACGGTGGGAATTTAAAAAACCTGAAAGTCATCGTGCAGAAAGATAAGTTGGCAAAGACAACAAAACACAAACAAAAAACAAGTTTTAACATAATATTCATGGGCTGTTTTTTACAGATGTACATGCCAGCTCCAGTCTACAAAACCGCCAGACCTAGATCTGTTGAGGTTGAAAAACCGGCAAACTTTCATCCACGCCTGCAATATAGACTTGGGTTAAATTACTTTTTCCAAATAATCTCTAAAGTGCAGAAAAATTATTTAGGCCATATTGGAAGCACCATGCACACTACAGATGGGCAAATAAATGCAATAAATATTTCCTTCCTTACTGGGTTAACATTGGCTGAGTGTGCATCCCACCGACCCGCACTTGCATGATTTCTTTCATGTGTGTTTTCTCATGTCTTTTCAGATGGAACGGTCGAGTGAATCGCGCATCACACACGACACATTTGTGAGGTTTCTCTCCCGTGTGGGTCATTTTGTGAGTCTTCAGGTGGAAGGCCCGCACAAAGCCCGCGTCGCAGATATCACATTTGTAGGGCCTGACCCCCGTGTGGGAGTAGGCGTGGGCTCTGTGCTGCTCGGGGTAGGCGAACTGAGCATTGCAGATATCACATTTGTATGGCCACTCGCCCGTGTGGGACATGCGGTGAGTCTTGAGGTGCGTCTGACGTGCGAACCTCGCGTCGCAGAAATCACACTTGTGCGGCTTCTCTCCTGTATGAGTCATGATGTGCATTTTAAGGTGATCGTAGCGGGTGAAGCGGGCATCGCAGAAGTAGCACTTGTGGGGGCGTTCACCGGTGTGGGTTAGATAATGCGTCTTGAGCCCTGTTGCGCGAGTAAACCTCGTCTGACATATTGTACACTGATAGGGCTTCTCACCCGTATGCTTGCGGTTGTGTTTCTTCAGAGCACTCGGGATGGGGAACCTCATATCGCAGTGTTCACATTTATAAGGCTTGTCTCCTGGTTGTTTCTTGACCCGCGCCGACGGCGTCTGCAAAGCTGAGGAGGAGGAGGACGACGACGCAGCGGAGGATGACGATGGTACTGAACTCCCTTCTCCTCCACCCTCTCCCACAATCTTCCCTTCCTCCTGAGAAGTGTTAGAGTTCCTGGTGTACTTCTTAGCCTTGTAGCCTTTCCGCTTCCGCGTGCCGAACCAGCGCTGTGATGACGAAGGCCCGGCCGCCTCCTCATCGGTCAAGTCACCCTCGGCGTACGACACAGCAGCGGCAGCTTCTGTCGAGACGCAGCTCCTTTTCCGCCTGGGTCTTGTGTGGTATGCCGTGCTGGTCTTATTTGTGGCTGGCTCAGTGGAGTCAGGCAGTACTTGGAAATCTGTTGATATGAAACCACTTAGTTACTTCAGTCAGTAAGATTAAGGTTTTACGGCACTATCGACACGATAAGGTGATCTCAGCGTGAAGAAGTAGATCAGGACATGGATAGTAAGACAAGTAGAAGGAGCAGACCACACCAGAGCACCTGCCAATTGACTGCAGAATCTCCCAAAAATGCAGGCAAAAAATAATTTTAAAAATAACACCAAAGTGCAAATATGTGTGTATGTAAGACTTAAGGAAGGCATATGGACCTAAAATTTCTGGATTTCTGTAAAGTTGTATTCCTGAACTATACAAAAGAAAGAAGTTGACAAAACAGTCTCTACTGACATGTCAACTTGGATTTGGAAAAAATAGCAATTTTGCCAAGGGGAACAGTCCATGAAGTGAAAAATCCCATCAGGACATTTTGAAAAATGGTGAATTGGCCATCAGAAACATTGCGTTGCCTATTTGGTAAATAATTTTATGCATTATGAGTGCTTAAAATCAACGAGGCAAAAAGCAAATGCAAAATTTAAACAGAAAGAAACAGATTCCAATTTGCAATTTTTTTTAGGTCAGCAAGCAAAATTAATAAAAAAAATATAAAAAATCAAATTCATACATTACATTTTTTTTTCAATCAACCAGTTAACTGTTTACCAACCAAACACTTTGTCAACTTAAGTTCACAAACAATGTTAATTTACCACAACAAATAGAAACTTTCAAGCGGATTTAAACTAAAAAGGCAATCAACTGAGCTTAATGCTCCACCTGGTTCTAGTGAGTCAAGACGGCATGAACACGCAGGCATACTGATTTCCATAAATTCATGGAAAATTGGCATCTCTGGCAGCATTATACAGTTAAAATATGGCCTACCTTGCTGGAGCTGATGTTCTGGAAACTTCTCAGAGACCTCCGGCGTTGTTGTTGCCGCTGTTGTCGAGGCAACAGAATCAACCCCAGCCGCAGAAGTCGATTCGCCAAGTCCGTGAAGCTTGGCCATACCCTGCTGCACCTTAGCGTTGAGAACTGAGGTACAGGCGTCGAGGTATGCCTTTGCGCAGTGCATCCTTATCAGAGCAGAGACATCAAAATCCACACCAGAGGCTTGGGGGTATCCTTTCTGCAAGTCTGACGCCATCCCTTCGCTGTTGTAGCCCGCCACAGACTCACCACCCACCCCGGGATTGCTCGGCATTTCTTTGTCCTGTATCGTCATCCCCTCTGTTCCCTGATGTTTATCCTGTGCCAAGCCAGCAGCTTCAAGGCCACTTGCAATAGTCTGATGGTCAAACTTGGTCAATTGCTGCTGTTGTTGGCCATGATGAATTCCCATAGGTGTTTGCATGTGACTATACTGCAGACCTGCGGGATAGCCTGCGTCACCAATCAGCTTTTCTTGAGATGGGAAGCTGCCTTCCATTTCCACGCACTCAACGTTCTAAGAGGTGTTTAGTACGTCATTTGTTCACAACAAGAGGCGGGTAAAGGCATGACAAAAGTACATTTTTCTTGTCTTCTCATACGCCTGTGAATTCTGAAGTACAACACTCACTCAAACATTTCTAACGAGTGCGCTTAAGACCTGAGTCCTGGTTGCTGCAGTTAAGAAACCCAGTGTGCCGGTGGACAAAGCCCCACTCTGAATGTCCCTAATTTCAAGAGCAGTAAAAATGTGAAATAATTGTCTCCAGTAAGGTGACAGTCTATACTGTAGAAATCATCAGCACTGGTTCTGTTTGCCGTCTGCACATCACTGAATGGGAGATCAAGCGCTTCCCTGTGAACAGAAAATAAAATGTCTTGTCAAAGCTTAATCTACATAGAAATATCTACTTTAAATCCACAGCAGTGAGCAATTGACTCATCCTTATTTCTTGTTTAGTTTGGAAACATCACTATCAACACTGTAAGGTCACTTCATTGCCAAGAAGTGGAGAACCGTGTTGCCAACCCCTGAAAGAGTTCCATATATGACCTAGTGGCATAAATAAAGCAAAGTGTAAAAAGTAAGTGGGGCCAAGTGCTTTAATGTCTTTTTACTCTAAATCTAAATAAAAAATATCTGCCTGCAGTTTAGAATAGAGTTGATAACTGGCTTCTCATTGCTTGCAGGCTTTACTTGATGATGCAAGGTGTTTCTAAATCTAAGTGTACGAACGAGGATGAAAGAGGCTCTCCAACAGAGATACTGCAATCTGGGATCCCAAAGGATTCGAAAGAGCTTGC
>JAUKPP010264157.1:0-11650 GCA_032273245.1 Phyllaplysia taylori
GGGGAGGGCTGAAAATCCCTCCAAAAAGTGTGATATCATATTTGATCAGCCCCTATCAGTTTTAGTTTTTACGTCCCCTGCAACACTGGAAGGTTTGAGGTTAAGACACGGGCTACTTCGACCCTGCCTGTCAGAGCCAACCCGAACTGAGAGGGAAAAAATTCCAGCAGAAAAAACCCAGATCGTCCGCGACCGGGGATCGATCTAGGGTCTTCATGCATGATAGGCGAGGAGCCTAACCATTATACCACAGCGCCGGCAGTAGTACCGTAGTAATGGTGTGTCGCGTTGAAGCTGACTGAGCCAAAGGATACCGGATGTAGTGGATCCCAGCAGGCATGGCCAAATACGGTAAAGCCTGCGACAGACCTCAAGGAGTGATTGGTTTGACTACCCGTTTTACGTCCTCTGCAACACTGCAATGTCATTCAAGAGACGGGCCACTTAAAACTTGCCTGTTTGCACTAACCCAGGCTGAGAAGGGGGAATCCTTGCAGAAAAGAAACGCAGATCGGCCGCAACCAGGATCAAACTCGGGTTTTCCGCATGGCAGGCAAAGAGCCTAGTAAACATGCAGGTTCTAACTGGCGCAGTAATGGTGTGCAGCTGTGAAGCTGAGCCAAAGGATGCCGGGTGTAGTGGATCCCAGCAGACATGAACCAAATATAAATTAAAGCCTGCAACTGACCTAAGGAGTTTGGTTTGGTTTTGGCTGAACGTCCCTTGCAACTCTGTAAGGTCATTTAAGGGACGGCCGACTCCGATGCTACCTGTAGTGTCAGGGCCCATCCGGGCTAAGAGGAACATTGTCCCAACAGAAAAACGGAGATATAATACTCGATCAAATAAACTGCCCCATCTGGCCTCGAACTCACGTCCTCTGTGTGATGATATAGGCAAAACGCTTAACCATTACACCAGAGCGCCTGTAGCTAAAGAGTGAAGAACCAGAAGATGATACACACACAGCAAGAAGACTGGCCGAAAGCGATCAAGAACTTGCCAATCTGGTGAACGACCTGGATGTAACAGTAACTACATCCTCCAGTGCCGAAAAGAAAAAGCTCAGGACAAACAGCGCCCAGCCAAGATCACAGTCCGAGTCGATGAAAAAGAAGAACTTGAGACTTGATGCATGTAATGTCAAGTACCTTGGAGGAGCCATTATCAATGAAGGAGAATTTAAGAAGGAAATCCTCGCAAGAGCTGCACAAACAGCAGCAATGGCGGAGCTCAAGCTCAATTGCAAAGACCGGAACATCTCTCTCAGGTCCAAGGACACAAGAAAGAAGGCACTAAGAAGACCTGCTGGCTAACCACAGATTGTATTGGTTTGGTTTGGTTACCAGTTTTACGTCCCCTACAAGTGCAACACTGTAAGGTCATTTAGACGGGCTACTTCGACCCTGCGTCAGGGCCAACCCGGACTAAGAGGGAAAAAATCCCAGCAGAAAAGAACCCAGATTGTTCTCGACCGGGGATCGATCTAGGGTCTTCCCGCATGATAGGCGAAGAGCCTGACCATTACACCACAGAATGTCCTCACCAATAGCGCAAGCTTGCTAATCGCAGGGTGGCAGTGGCAGCTCAACAATCGTAGCTTGAATATTTCCAACTTTTCTGGAAATGTGGAAAGCAAAAAAAAACTGATTTCCTGCACCAAAGATACGATAGTGGGGAATTTGACCACTGTCCGTTCTTTTATAAATCGCTAGACTCTGAGATTTTTACTGGGTACGTGCCCTTTGGCAGTGCTTTGGAATATATGAGAAAAAAATGTACATATGTTTTCTGGAGGAAAAAAAACAAGTTACAACAGCTGAGCCGCCACCCCGCGACATACTCCCCGCATCTCGGGATGACCATATGTGATTGAAATATGTACTCGTACTATGGTTTGGCTTGGTTACCAGTGTTACATCCCCTGCAAGAAGGTAAGGTCATTTAAAAAACGGGCAGTGCCAACCCAGACTGAGAGGGCAAAATTCCCAGCATAAAGAACAGATTGTCCTTGCTCGTGATCGAACTCGGGTCTTCCGTGTAACAGGCGAAGAGCCTATCCATTACACCACAGCGCCGGTCGCTCTATCGTGTATGGCTGCCACCGTTCCCCCTCCTCCACCGTCGTATTCAGGTGTTGCAATATAAAGAGAGGCTCCAAAAACCGAATGGGGAGAATAGAGATCGGCGATAATAATCTTACAGTGTCGAAGGAGCAAGGAGACATACAAACATACAAACAAACAAACAAATAAGCAAACACTCAAGGGAACATATTCGTAAAACAGCAGCAACAAGCTGGTGATCCATTTTCGTGAAAAAAACTATTAAAACATCAGTCATAGGGCTGGTGGCTGAAAATTGAAAGTTAACCAACTTGACCACTGTAGGCCCCTATGATGTGTGAATAGCTTTCTCACTTCTTTTTTTTTTTCTTTTCTGTATCTTTTTACTCTTTTCTTTGTCTTTTCTGTATTTTTTTTTTTTTTCCTTTTTTTTTTCTTTTTCTCTAAAAACACAAAAATAACAGCAAAGGAAATGAATTATCCTGCAAATCTTGTTGACTTCCTTTGACGGTTAAGTCGTTGCGATGCAGGACAGAACTATTGGTCTCGGTGAAGTCGTTTGGGGAAGAGGCTGTTCCGCTCTTGTCGAAAAAAAACCCAATACATGTACGTAGCCTACTTTAGTCCCATGAGGAGCACGCGAGACAATGACGAGACATTTTTTTTTATCTATTTGTCCTAAATATGATCATGGATCTGGATTGCTCAACTCGATAACCAAAGGATGCACATAGGTTGAGAAACGAAGACGAATTCGGGAATTTCGAGATTATTTTTTACTGAAACCGTTTTCATGACCGTAATAATAGGGTTCGATTCCGAACGGCCCGAATCGCGCGCGATGTAAAACCCCTGATATTGCTGCATTATCGCGTCGCATCATCGTGTCGAACAATCGCATCATGTCAAGTCGTCTTGTCATATTGTTATCGCGCAATCTCCTCATGTGGACAAAGACATTATCTTAGACTTAGAGCTTTGGTGGTGCTTCCCTTGTCCTGCTTCCTTCCTTGGTCTGGCTGGTTTCGTCCTGCGTGCCTGGTTTTGCTTGCTTGGTCCTGCGTGCCTGGTGTTGCTTGCCTGGTCCTGCGTGCCTGGTTTTGCTTGCTTGGTCTTGCGTGCCTGGTTTTGCTTGCTTGGTCCTGCGTGCCTGGTTTTGCTTGCTTGGTCCTGCGTGCCTGGTTTTGCTTGCTTGGTCCTGCGTGCCTGGTGTTGCTTGCTTGGTCCTGCGTGCCTTGTTTTGCTTGCTTGGTCTTGCGTGCCTGGTTTTGCTTGCTTGGTCCTGCGTGCCTGATTTTGCTTGCTTGGTCCTGCGTGCCTGGTTTTGCTTGCTCGGCCCTACGTGCCTGGTTTTGCTTGCTTGGTCTTGCGTGCCTGGTTTTGCTTGCTTGATCTTGCGTACCTGGTTTTGCTTGCTTGGTCCTGTGTGTTTCGTCCTGCGTGCTCGGTCCTGCGTGCTCGGTCCTGCGTGCTTTGTCCTGCGTGCTTGGTCCTGCGTGCCTGATTCTGCGTGTTTGGTCCTGCCTGCTTGGTCCTGCGTGCTTGGTCCTGTGTGTTTGGTCCTGCGTGTTTGATCCTGTGTGCTTGGTCCTGTGTGCTTGGTCCTGCGTGCTTGGTCCTGTGTGCTTGGTCCTGCGTGCTTGGTCCTGCGTGTCTGGTCCTGCGTGTTTGCTCCTGCGTGCTTGGTCCTGTGTGTTTGGTCCTGCGTGCTTGGTCCTGTGTTTTTGGTCCTGCGTGCTTGGTCCTGTGTTTGGTCCTGCGTGCTTGATCCTGCGTGCTTGGTCCTGTGTGTTTGGTCCTGCGTGCTTGGTCCTGTGTTTTTGGTCCTGTGTGTTTGGTCCTGTGTGTTTGGTCCTGCGTGCTTGATCCTGTGTTTTTGTCCTGCGTGCTTGGTTTTGTGTGCTTGGCCCTTCATGCTTGATCCTGGTTGCTTGGGGTTTTTTTGCTTGGTTTTGCTTACTTGTTTCTGCTAGTTTGGTCGTGCGTGCCTTGCTAAGTCCTGTTTGCTTGGTCCTGTTTGCTTGGTCCTGTTTGCTTGGTCCTGTTTGCTTGGTCCTGTTTGCTTGGTTCTGTTTGCTTGGTCCTACTTGCTTGGTCCTGTTTGCTTGGTCCTACTTGCTTGGTCCTGTTTGCTTGGTCCTGTTTGCTTGGTCCTGTTTGCTTGGTCCTGTTTGCTTGGTCTTGTTTGCTTGGTCCTGTTTGCTTGGTCCTGTTTGCTTGGTCCTGTTTGCTTGGTCCTACTTGCTTGGTCTTGTTTGCTTGGTCCTGTTTGCTTGGTCCTACTTGCTTGGTCTTGTTTGCTTGGTCCTACTTGCTTGGTCTTGTTTGCTTGGTCCTGTTTGCTTGGTCCTATTTGCTTGGTCCTGTTTGCTTAGTCCTACTTGCTTGGTCCTGTTTGCTTGGTCCTACTTGCTTGGTTTTGCTTGCTTGGTCCTGCTTGCTTGGTCCTGCTTGCTTGGTCCTGCTTGCTTGGCTTTGCTTGCTTGGTCCTGCTTGTTTGGTCCTGCTTGCTTGGCTTTGCTTGCTTGGTCCTGCTTGCTTGGTCCTGCTTGCTTGGCTTTGCTTGGTCCTGCTTGCTTGTTCCTGTTTGCTTGGTCCTACTTGCTTGGTCTTGTTTGCTTGGTCCTGTTTGCTTGGTCCTGTTTGCTTAGTCCTACTTGCTTGGTCCTGTTTGCTTGGTCCTACTTGCTTGGTCCTGCTTGCTTGGTTTTGCTTGCTTGGTCCTGCTTGCTTGGCTTTGCTTGCTTGGTCCTGCTTGTTTGGTCCTGCTTGCTTGGCTTTGCTTGCTTGGTCATGCTTGCTTGGTCCTGCTTGCTTGGCTTTGCTTGCTTGGTCCTGCTTGCTTGGTCCTGCTTGCTTGGTCCTGCTTGCTTGGTCCTGCTTGCTTGGTCCTGCTTGCTTGGTTTTACTTGCTTGGTCCTGCTTGCTTGGTTTTGTTTGCTTGGTCCTGCTTGCTTGGTCCTGCTTGCTTGGTCCTGCTTGCTTGGTCCTGCTTGCTTGTTTTGCTTGCTTGGTCCTACTTGCTTGGACCTGGGTTTTAGATAGTGCGTGCCCACACCTGCTAGATATAATAAAATGACATTCTCAGAAATATCAAAACACGTTTATTAATAAAATTATAGTCATTTATTCTGTTAGAGTTTTTAACAAATTAAGTAAATTTCAAATAAATCAGTGAAAAGAGACAACAGAAAATACAATTAATTGGTGGCCATCAGAGAGGTGAACAATAGTATGATAAATAGATAAGATCTTTGGTGGCCATACATATATTCATCTTTTTGTGTGTGTGGTTGGGGGTGGGGGCGGAGGAGAGGAGAGGAAGATGGAAGCAAAATTAATGCAAAAGTGCATGTAACTTGACACTTAGTTTCTAGGTCGTATCTTTGTTTTTCATAATAGTTAAATCGAAAGAATGAACAATTACCTGGCTACAAATCTGCCAAGTTTGATTTGAATCCGATAACATTTGTGACCGTTACACGAGTTTTAAAAAAACAAGTTGAAAGTTTGGTTTGGTCACCAGTTGTACGTCCCCTGCAACACTGTAAGGTCATTTAAGAGACGGGCTACTTCGACCCTGCCTGTCAGGGCCAAACCGGCTGAGAGGGGAAAAATCCCAGCAGAAAAAAACCCCAGATCGTCCTCGATCGAGGATCGAACCGGGGTCTTCCGCATGCAAGGCGAACAGCCTAACCATTACACCACAGCGCCGGTACAAGTTGAAAATTTGCTTGAGAAATTCGCAAAGATAACACAAAAAAACCCACACACACTAGAAGATTGCACCGGCTTTGTTCACCGGGGCTCTTTGTACCTGCGAGTACTCGACACAATGGGCTCTTCTGGGGCACTGCGCTTTGAAAGAAACTGCCCCCATCAGGACAGTCCGAACAGCCCATATCGGGGCAATAACAGGTAAAAGGCTAAAAACGGTCCTGACACTTATGGGACTGAAAGGCCATTCCCCCAGGCCCAAAAGGCGTGGGGGGGGGGGGGGGGAAACCAGTAATCACGTTACAATGGCCGGCGCTGTGGTGTAATGGTGAGCCTCTTCTCCTGTCATGCGGAAGACCCGAGTTCGATCCCGAGCGCGGACGATATGGGTTGTTTTCGCTGGGATTTCCCAGCTCAGCCCGGATTGGCCCTGACAGGCAGGCTCGAAGTATCCCGTCTCTTAAATGCCCTTACAGTGTAGCAGGGGGCGTAAAACTGGTAACCAAACAATCACGTCGAATAGTCTAGTAACCTTTAGATACCTCACACCCAGTTTGGATATTATGTCCAAGATGCCTGGCTCTTTTCTGCAGTACATAGGCCTACCTAAAGGGCTATAGTCACTGTACTATCACATTTGACTGAACGTGCAATGAATCAAAAGCGTTTACCGCTTCACAGTAGAAGACTAACATGGGGTAGTTCAGTGACAGTGGTTAAGAAAATGCACGATGTTGAAAGGATAAAAAAAATCGAGAAAAAAAGACAATAAGTGTGAAATTACTCAGTATGCTACCATACCAAATCACCAAAGTTCGTCCAAAGCTTGGTACTTTTTCTTGTTTGTGAGCATGTTTATTTTACTCTTAAACACCCAGGGCATTCGAGGCCCGCGTGGGGCAGTTTGTTTGATCGACTATATCTCCGTTTTTCTGCTGGGACAATGTCCCTCTCAGCCTGGGTTGGCCCTGACAGGCAGGGTCGAAGCAGCACGTCCCTTAAATGACCTTACAGTTTTGCAAGGGACATTAAGCCAAAACCAAAACATTCACGTTCGTACTTAAACCGAAAAAGAAATCAAAGATGCAGATCAGATGTGGGAGCGAATTTAACCTCCTAAAATAACGCAACACCAACGGACAATAATCCACTCATAAATGCCATACGAAAATCATGTTGCCCATTTATTGAGAAGTTGAATGGCATACCCGTTACTAAATTAGGGCAGCTTTTTGCTCTGTTTGCGAAGGAAAATTTTCAACTACTTTTTGTAAAAACTTTTGCAACTTCCACAAATGCTAACAGATTGTGGTAAAACTTGGTAGACATGTAGCAAATACGTTTTCTTTTTTATGATATACGTTTTGTGTTGTACGTGTCACTGAAATGAAACATACGAGCTCAAAACAAAGTGTCAAGTTATTCTTGCGCATGAGTATATATACATGTACAGGGTGGGGTTGTTGTTTTTTATTGATCGATTCTAAACTAGAATAGCTCTAAAAAGATAAGAGATAAAAGGAAACGTTTTTTGCACATATTTCACTGCCCATTTAGGTTTTGTCTGGGCTACTTATAAGATTATGTTGATAGAGAAGGCAGTTAAAAGAGGAGTTGGCGGAACAAGGCCTTTTAAGTTTAGGCCAAAGCGTCAAAACACTGATAAACCAAAGAGGGGGACTGCTAGGAACTATTGCAAGGCAATAAAAATATTGTTGAAAATGTTTTTTTCCAAATGAAATAATGTCTACAAAGCTCTGGCTTCAAGTCTCACGAAAAATAAATTACTGTTTTATTGTTTGAAGTTAGAAAGCGATGGATGTTTCTGGGAGTATCAACTTAATGAAATCGTCTCATTTCATTAATCGGGCACAATGCAATTCGCAAAACCATTTCTTGTAATTTTCGTTGTTATAGCAGATCACATTACCAGTTTCTACCAAATTTTTATACCAAGTTCTAATTGAGTTTTGGATTGCACTTTTCTTGTTGTGCTCTGTTAAAGATTTCTCAGAATTGCAGGTGCGCGAATTGTAAACGCACCAGATGCTTTTGGTAAATGCAACACTAGCGTAATTTCTGCACACTAAAAACTGGGGGTCTGTTCGCAGAACTTGGTTGATTTTGGTACCCCAAAAAAAGTTAATGATTGAGGATTTCAAAAGAAAACAGAATTTCTCTATCTCTTGCCGGAGTTATTTCAGTTTTAGAATCGATCCATATATTGTTTTTATTAAAAAAGAGTCTTTATATTATATGCTCAGTTGACAAATTTAGCATTAATACATCTATCGAAAGTTGTTTATCAAAAGCTATATGCTTGATATCACAACTTTGATGCTACCTGTTTGCTACTTCGTGTGTGGTTCTTATACCTGTTATTGGTTGCTGGACATAGATACAAGTCTACTGAGAGAGTCACCCTGGTCCTGGTCGTCTCTAACTGTGTTTACAGACGCACTGGCGCTTCCTTACTCAATTCTGCATGCTAGACCAAGCACACTGAAAAAGAATAATATGGGAATATATTGGTTTCATTTGGCCCGTTGGGGCCAACTTTGTGAATTATTTCACTTACGTTACTGCACCAGGGCAACACTAAAATGATGTGACATACGCATGATCCTGTCTCCGAGTCAATGGCTGCAACCGTCATGTCCAAATGTTGTATCAACAACGACAGTAAATTACTCAATGACTGCATTGCAATTAGCAGGCCTCAGATTAGGAGAGGTCTTAAGACTACATTGCACTTTTGCAGTACTAAGGGGCCATTTTCTAAGGCTCTGCACTCCCGGGGTACAGAGCTAGACTGCTGTGGCTCTGTAGGTGGTAAAGACTGCTTGAAAGGTGAACAGCCCAACAACACGAACAACAGCAACAACAACAACAACCACACTGGTTTGATTTGCCACGGTTTTGCGCCCCATGTAAAATTGTAGGATCAACTGTAGAGGCGACACCCGGTGCTTCCATCCTGCCAGTCCGGAGAAACCCGGGCTGAGAGGGGCACAACATCCCAGCAGTGAGAAAGAGATGTCCATCTAATATTGATTGTGTCCATCCAATATGAATTGAACTCCCGTCCTCTGAGTGATAGGCAAAGAGCAACCATTACACCACTGATGGCTGGTGCCATTTTTATATCATTGCATATTATTCCTCGCCCCAAAGCTAACTCTATGTGCTTTACAATCATTATTACCCCCGGCAGACCAAAGTCTTTTAGAAACATTCTCAACTTGTTGGGAAGCACACAGTGAAAACTTCCTTTCTACAAGCACTTAAACACTAATACATTGACAAGATCTTCAACTGTCTATAGCCGGCCCATTCACACCTGGGTGTTGTTAGACAGTGCGTGCCAAGTGCATGTCCAAGTGAGAGATGTGACACCAGAAAACACGCAAAGTCACGCTTTGTATGTCCTATCTAAATGCTTGCATGTTATATTTCCATGGATACGGGTAGGATATTCCAATGTCACGACAAATCGACAAGAAATTGAAAAGGAAAAAATCACGATAACAACGTTGTTAAAAAGAAGAAAGGCCTAAATTATCAGAGACTGTGCCTTCAAAAGAAAACTTAGGCTTTTACAGTCCAATACATCTGTCCTCCAAATATTCTTTCTGTCTACAATTGAAAGTTTGATTAAATTTGGTATACCCTCATGAGGAGCCAAAAAATATAGGTTCCTGGGTTTTCGCCTTGTTCGTTTAATAGTCACGGATTTTCAAACAACTTCCCATATTGTGCGTTGAGGCCGATAAAGTTCCTGAAAATTTTGAAGAGTTTGATGATTGGGGGCCAATGATATGTGAAATTTTAGAAGCCATCATATTTTCTGCAAATGCGCGATTTTCCAGAATGTTCAATAAATTGGTAAGCACTGGGCACGTCTTTAAACGGAAAAGGTGGTTGTCAAATCGATTATGCTGATAAAAACAACAACATGCAGTTTTTAGTATACTACGCTCTTGTATCTTTGACATTAAGATATCATCAATACTAAATGAAACAGTAACAAATTTGATAAAAATAATAAAATCCAGTAAGTCCTTTTTTTCTCTTTAACAATAAGGGGCACACTTTGGCTGCATAAAAACGCTCATCTTCAGACTTGCTATTCGAAGCATGTTCCTCAGAGACAACATAATGATGGCTGATTCCGACAAACGATCCATTGAAGACGATCCCAATGACTTGATAAGACAATTACCTACAGCTGTTTCGGCCATGCCTTGAGAACTCTCTATTCGCCAAATCCGTTTTTACCAAGTTTGGATCTCTCAAAGATTTATCCTCAGAAAACAGCATTAACAAAAGAATGAAGAGCATTATATACTGCAAGCGAAAGATCCGATTTTGCTCGAAAATGGTATGGCTTCTGAAAATGAACGTTTCTTCACTTTCCTGGCATCAAACAAAAAGAAGTTTTCAGGAATCTTTACCGCCTGGATCAATTTACAATATGTGAAGTTCTGTAAAAAAAAAACATCGGTTGACTGTCTAGCGAAATATGGCCAAAACTCAGCAGCCGGGTTTTGGGTTTTTATTGTGTTGGTTTTTTTTCGTTTTTGTTGTTGGTTTTTTTTTGGGGGGGCGTATTTTTTTTCTTTTTTTATGTTATTTTGGGGGTGGGCTTGTTTTTTTTTTGCTCGCTTATACACGGTGTTGTTGTTTTTTATTGACCAATTCTAAACTGAAATAACTCAATTCTGTTTTCAACAGATTAATCCTCATTCATTAAATTTTTTTCTGGAACCAAAATCAACCGATTTCATAGACAAGACTGCGCGACAGGCCCTGATTTTTAGCGCGCGGAAATAACGCTAACCTTGCATTTCCCAAGAGCGTATTGTACGTTTACAAGGCAGGTCACACGCCTGCAGTCCTGGGAAATTTCCAACTGAGCATAATAAGAAAAGCACAATCCAAAGCTCAATCAGAGCTTGGTATCAAAATTTGGTAGAAACTGGTAATGTGAAACGCTATGACAATAATGATAGCAAGAAGTCGATTTGCGAATTGCATTGTGCGCGTGCGGTTAAAAAAGACGACTTCAATAATGTGATACACTGAGAAGCTTACATCACTCTCCAACTCTTAACAACATAAAACACACAATTAGTTTTCATACGACATAAAGCTAGATCTTGGTAGACATGATTCTGTTTGGATAACAAACTTTTTATTGGCTTACGATGGTTCCTAACAGTCTACCATTAGGTATACCAGTGCGCTGTTTTGACGCCATGATATTTTTAAAAAAGCTGTGTTCCGCTAACTCCTTTTTCAAATGCCTTCCCTATCAACAAAATCTTAATAAGTAGCCCAGAAATAACGTAAATGGTCACCAATTGATGTGCCCAAAAAACCGGTTACTTCTATCACTTACCGTTTTAAAGTTATTAAGGTTTAGAATCGATCAATACAAAAAACACCCGGTATATCCGGGATTCTCGTGGTCAAGTGGTAATGTTGCTGGCCTCTTATGCTCATGCTAATCGTCGTGGGTTCGATCCCGGAGAGGTGCTGGCATTTTTCTCCCTAAATTTATTTCTTCGTCTTCTCTACCTTGTCTGTTCTTTCAAATTAGCGTCATTTTATCTTTCACCTGCTAACCTCGCTCTCTTTTCTCATTCCTTGATACCTTGTCTACTCTTTCTCCCTGGGCTGTGGTGTAATGATTAGGCTCTTCGCCTATCATGAGAAAGACCCTAGTTCGATCCTGGTCGAGGACGTTCTGTATCTTTTTTCTGCTGGAAATTTTTCCCTCTCAGTCCAGGTTGGCCCTGACAGGCAGGGTCGAAGCAGCCCGTCTCTTAAATGACTTAACAGTGTTGCAAAGGACGTAAAACTGG
>JAUKPP010264168.1:0-11649 GCA_032273245.1 Phyllaplysia taylori
CTTTGGTTTGGTTTGGTTACCAGTTTTACGTCCCTTGCAACACTGTAAGGTCATTTAAGAGACGGGCTACTTCGACCTTGTTTGTCAAGGCCAACCCGGCTGAGGGGAAAAAATCCCAGCAGAAAAAATGCAGATCGTCCATGGCCGGGATCGAACTCGGGTCATCCGTATGATAGGCAAAGAGCCTAACAATTACACCACAGCGCCGGTTTTGGGTCCCTTCCTTAGTCTAATTTTGAAGCAAATGTGTGATGGAGGACGTAAGGCCTATATTATATATACTCATGTGCAAAAGTAACTTGACACTTTGTTTTCATCCTGTATCTTTGCTTTCCGTGTGAGCTACGGCACAAATTTTATATTTAAAAAAAGACGAATTATCTGGCAACACGTATGCCAATTTTCATTGCAATCTGTTCACATTCGTTGGAGTTACACAAGTTTTTACAGAAACAAGTCGAAATTGTTGCGTCGGAAACATGACAAAGAGAAAAAAACGCACTAATTTAGTGAGGGGTGTATCCACAAAGACTCTCAACAACCAAGTGCATTCATCTCCTAATAGGCTTTATTAGGGTATCAATGTCCGTTGGAGTTATAGCTGATTTGCACCTTTGATTTTCTTCGGTTAAACCATTTGTCTGAGTGTTTAAGAGCAAAAGAACCGCGCAAACAAAAGGAAAAAGTCAAAGATTTGGACAAGCTGCAGTAATTTGGTATGGTAGTGGTAGCCTACAAAGAGCTTCGTACTTACTGGCTTTTGAATCCTCGATTATTGATCAATTTGACATGATGTATTTTCATAGAACACTGATCCACCCCACTTTGTCTTTTGCTATGAAGTGGGTGAAACTGTTGTTTTTATTCAGTGCAAGTTCATGTCGTAAGTCTTACTTCAGTAATGAGAAACAAAAGAGGTATACACGGAAGAAAAAGCAAGGCATCTCGGAAATATCTAAACTGAATGTGAGATCTAAAAGTTTGCTAGACTATTTGTCGTGCCTGGCCTGTTACACAATTGTAAAGGAGTTCAATAATGAGGAGTGTTGAAATTAACACGAAAGGCGGTGCGGAAGATTACTCAGAACAAGTGCAGACGAGAACAACGATTTTGTCTCTCGTCATTCAACAGATACTTTTTTTAAATATTCTTTTCAGTCAAATCTGCCTTCGGAAGACTTTCAAAACGGGAGTTATTTTTACCAGAATATTTCTTCTGAAAATAAATGGGGCGGTACACAAAAAATGGCCAGTGACCATCCCGACTTAAATTAAGTTAAATTCCATGAGTCATTTCTAGGACCTCATTGAGGAGGTAAATTAGACAGAAATAGCAACGAATCATAGATGAAGATGATTTTAGGGACAAATTCAAGCAGCATAGGACGATTTAACTCAAGATGAAAAATATGCCCTCACAAATTCTATGAGGAAATGAGTTGCGCGCGGTTATTGAGTGCTTTAGTGGACACACCCCGTATCAGTTTGGTGCGTTTTTTGCTCTTTGTCATGTTTCCGACGCAACAATTTCGACTTGTTTCTGTAAATACTCTTGTAACTCCATCGACTGTAAACTGATTGCAATGAAAATTGGCAGACAAATAGTCACATAATTCTTCTTTCTTTAAATATATACACGGAAAGCAAAGATACGGGCTAAAAACAAAGTGTCAAGTTACTTTTGCACATAAGTATACATGTACATGTATACTCATGTGCAAAAAGTAAGTTGACACATTTTGTTTTTCCACCTGCATCTTTGCTTTCCGTGTGAACTTCAGCACAAAACTTGTACATGTATATATTTTAAGAAAGAAGAATCATCTGGTTACATGTCTACAAATTTTTATTGCAATCTGTTTGCATTCCACGAGTTATGAGAGTTTTACAAAAACAAGTAAATATTTTTGCGTCGGAAACATGGTAAAGAGCAAAAAAGGCACTAAGTTAATAACGGGTGTATCCACCGAGACTCTCAACAACCGCGATCTCCTCATATACTCATACTACTCATAGACTTTAATAGGGTATCAGTGTCTACTGGGTTACACTTACTGTTGCGGTAGGGTTGCTTGACATTGCTTTGAGTAGTAATAGTAATATAAGCAATACAGAAATATATAAAGACTCTTGGTCAAGATGGAGGTTGATTTTATTTATAAGAAAAAATTACATGAGGTCTGGCCTCTCTGGTGTCACTCACTCACACACTGACAGGAAGGAAGTGAGCATGTGAAACATAATACATGTATATATACAATGGGAGATAATCCAAGTAATTATGGTGACCTAGCCTAGATACAATTAAGGATTTATTATGTCCCCTTTTCATACAAAAATACATAATACAATGAAATTATAAATTATACTGATACTGATTCTAACACTTACATGTACTTGATGTACATGTACTACGATTGTTGATCTGCAAATTTGATTTTCTTTGGTTAAAGTACTAGGTCAGAGTGTTTAAAAACAAAAGAAACGCGTCAAGAAAGGGCGAAAATCAAAGATTTGGACAAGCTGTGGTAATTTGGTATGGTGGTCTACAAAGAGCTTCGTACTTACTGACTTTTGAATCCTTGATTATTGATCCATTTAACACGGTGTATCTTCTCTAATCTTCTTTGATGAACACTGATCCACCCTCCATTTGTCTTCTGCTATGAAGTGGGTCAAACTGTTGTTTAGATTCATGGCAAGTTCGTGTCATTAGTGTCTGTTACTGTTACTACAGTAATGACCACCCTAAAAGAAGAAAGAGCAATGCATCTTGAAAATATTCAAACTGGATGCGAGGTCTCAAACTCAAAGGTTGCTGTATGATTTGATGTGTCTGGCCTGTTCTGTTATGAAATTGTAAAGAAGTCCAATAAATAAGGAGTGTTGAAATTAACACAAAAAGCAATCCGAAAGACTACTCAAATCAAGTGCAGACAATCTATGAGTTTGTCTCTCTTCATTCAACTGAAGCTTTTAAAAAAAATCTACTGTTCAGTTAATACTCCGCTTCCGGAAGTACATGCCTACAAGTATTTCAAGATGAAACTATTGTTACAAGATTTCTTCTGGAACTTATGGGCTGGTACACAAAATGCGGCCAATTATCTGTCCCGACTTAAATCCCATTGGGAACCTCTAGGACCTTATTTTACTTATTGGGAGGGAACTACTCAAGATGACATTGATCCCCTCACGAATGCAATGAGGAGATGAGTTGCGCACAGTTGAGTTTGGTGGACACACCCCATATCAATTTAGTACGTTTTTTGCTCTTTGCGATGTTTCCGACTTGTTTTTGGAAAACTCTTGTAACTCCGTCGAATGCGGATGGATTACAATAAAATGTTGCAGATATGTAGCCAGATGATTTATTTTTCATGAAATTAACCCGGGCTGAATCCCAGCAGAAAAACGAGATCCTCCACAAGTAGGTGGGATCGAACTCAAGTCTTCGGCATGGTAGGCGAAGTGCCTAATAATTATGACACAGACGCCAGTCAACAACGTAATATAGGATAGCCTACTCATACATTAGGCGGAGCGTCCACTGACCTGTTTTGTCAGTTGCTGGCCAGGCTCATCTATATATGATATATGCATATGAGCCTGGCCTGCAAATGACAAAACAGGTCAGTGGACGCTCCGCCTTATGTAGCCTACAGGTAGGCATACTAATAGTAATACATGTAGAAGTTTGCAACTTTCCTTACATCACAAAATCATTGAAGACTTAACAAATTAAATAAAATGTACATGACATGTACGTCATTTTGGGCAGGATGTAGTTCATACATATATATACTAGTGAAACACAAGTATCGTATAACAGGATCGGCAGGACCAGTCCAATCTCCTCATTATTATATTCGAGGTGCCCAAATTTTCCTGTTACAACCCTGAGCTGTGTTAAGTAAACCCTGCTCCTGACACTATGAAAGATTTGTTTTGTTGTTGACGTTTTACAGTACTATGGACACTAAAGTCATTTCAGTGCTAGGAAACAGGACTACAGGCTCGCAAACTTAACAAAATACAATGTCATGAGATATGATACTGGTAATGTTACAGTAACATACAATGTAATGGAACTGTTTCTTGGTTTGGTTGACAGTTTCACATCCCCTGCAACACTTTAAGGTCATTTAAGAGACGGGTTACTTTGACCCTGCCTGTCAGGGCCAACCTGGGCTGAGAGGGAAAAAGCCCAGCTGAAAAAAACGCAGATTGTCTGAGACTGGAATAGAAGCCTGGTCTTCCACATGATAGGCGAAGAGCCTAACCATTACACCACAGCGCTGGTAGTGGAACTGGTTTTGGTATGATTACGGTCCCAGTGAACTTATGCAGCCCTGGTGTTAGTTTAAAGTAGAACCCCCATAAGTCGACAAAAGGGATGTCAATGTTGTAAATAAAGAAAAACTTGGGAAGTCCATATATCGTGTTGACTGAACAGTAGTCGAGATACACAAGTTCTACTGTACAGTACGTTAACAACTCTACATAAACTGCATACTGCCCCACAACAAAAATTAATCAGACAAGCGCTATTCATAGCTTTGTTTTTATTTGCGAAATACATGTATTGTCATCCAAAATGAAACAAATTTCATGAATATCAACTATGCAGACCATACATGAACAGCCAAAAACAGCAGCTGGAATATTTTCTTTGTATCACATACAAATGATGAAAGTATGAGAGATGAAGATATGAAATCCAAGCAGAAAGGCCTACCACTATGTTTCTCCAAGTCTTAAGAGGAAAACAAGGAACCTGAGCCCTGAATGAAGAGACACTATGTACAATGAGCAGTAAAAGACAATGATATATTGATACTTACACTAAAAATGTCCGCACAAGGTTCTTAACTTAAGGCAGTGAATGCAATGACTGGGCAAAACAAATATGGATGAAAGGGCTACAAATTTCCATAATTTTTTTAAAGATAGAACTTGCTATTCACAATTCAGAAGGTTGAACATTTTTCGACAGAAAATGTGAACATCTTATTTTTTAAACAAAAATTAATGAAACATGCTAATGAACACAATTATAACTCCCCAAAACTAAACCATGGCTACAACTTCTACCAGAGCCTAAAATGATTGAATAATTATTTTCCTTTTGGAGTCGTGGCTGAATCTGTTTGTTTGGAAGAGGTCACTGTCGTAGAATGAGGTCAAACTGTGGATGTTGATCTGTCGAGCCTGTAGCGGGGGAACAAAAATAGTATCAGGTTGTTACAGTTGTATTACAATGTGGCTTGCACATAAAGGGAATTAAATCAGGTAAAAAGGGGAATTTTTTTTTTTTTTATATACATCTAAGGTAAATACAGATGATGCTCTCTAAAGCATGAGCTTAAAAGACAAAAAAAACCCACAGGTCCTATGACAAATGAGTGTGTTTGAGATGAGCATGCCTGTAATCAAGTCGAGCTGTGACCACAGGAAATGCCGTTCCTTTCTTTTCTTGATGCAACAACGTATGATGATGTACTGTGCTCTTGATACGAGGCATTTGGAATCACTTCATTTCACTAATGTCAATAGTAATGGTTGGATTCTTTGCCCGCCAGACACAAGGCCCGAGTTCAATTCCCATGTTGGGATATACACAGAAGCAGGGTCAAAACAGCCCACCGCTTAAACGACCACATAGTGTTGCAAAGGTTGTAAACAAAAATCCAATTTCTTCTATCATGCAAGGTAAGCAAATCTAATGACGAACTAAGAGACTTGGTCTTCCTCTACAAAAATTGGCAGAAAGAATCAACAATTTAAGACAATACTAGGCTACTGTATGATTATATGGATACCATATTGTGTAGAGCACAGACCCAGTGTTTTTAAATAAGAAAAAAGAAGGGTGAGAAACAAGGAAAAAATGGTAAAGAACATGAAAATGAGTGGCAATCCTTGTTAAAATTTGCATTCACAACTGCAGTGATCTTCTCGCTCATAAAATGGATATTCCACTTTGCACCTTCACCTCTAAACCCAATTAATAAATTACGCCCACCAGCATCGTATTGTTATGGTTAGGATCTTCGCATTTCATGCTGAAGATCCGAGTTCTATCACATGTGCAGATGATCTGGGTTTCCTCCATTAAAGCCCAGGTTGGTCCTGACAGGCAGTGTCTTCAATGACCTTACAGTGTTGAAGGGGATGTAAAACTGGTAACCAAACCAAATCTACGCCTGATCTGGGCTTTAGCTAATTGATTGCTTTCTCCAGTTCCACACCCCCCCCCCCCCCTTCTTCTTTATATTAACAAATCAGATCAATTGATTCTTTTGTCCCTCACTCCCCTGAAATTGTCAACCCACCCATAGTTGACTACCGTATATCTCATGCCACAAAACTGCCACTACAGTCATTACTTCTCTTTCTTGTACCCAGAGACAACTAATTCACTCCTCGCCTGAGGGTATGACTTACCTTATCAGCCAAATCCTTCTCTGAGACTTCCACCTGTTCCATGTCTGTGCCAAATCTGTTCCTATGGTAAGCCCTCTGGTCCTGGGCCAGTTGTCTCAGGATGAACAACAGAAGTTCATTGTTGTCTTTGCGGAAGGACAAATATCGGCCAAAAGTCTGTGGACGTTACCAAGAGAAATGAACATTAAAACCGGAGTAGCACTGAAGAGACACCCACAAATGAGGCAGAAATTATCAATCAGCAATCCCCTTCTCCGATTTCTTAAACTTGAGATGCTTAAAAAAAAACACCTAACATGGTAGAGTATGTTGACAGGAATCTGACCTGTTTGTCATGAGAAAGTTTCTTACTACAAATACCAACAAAAAAAAAAAAAGGAAGAAAAAACAAGCAAAGTCTGCACTAACTCTCAAACCTGGGGGATGGCAAGGGCTTTAGCTACCCCTTCTTGCAAGACAACCTTAATTACAGAATTTCTAACAACATTCATTCTCGTCTTGGGATGGACGGATCCTCAGTTGTAAAGTTGATGGTGCCAGGTTCTGGAAACTATCAGCTGCATCCGAGCGTGGAATGCTCCGACCACGCACGAGAAAGGGAAAACAGAGAGCCCCCCCCCCAATCCTGCGAGTGATGGCACACACCCAGGGAATGGCGCTGATGATATTTTAGGCAGTCTATAGAGCACAAATTAGATGAGAGGCACATGAACCAAGGTTTAAATATGCCGTGTACCAATTTGACATGGTAAATACATACATTTGCCATTCTCAAAGCCTGCACATGAAAAAATAAAACTATACAATGATCAGTAGTTGTGCACCTTTCTCATTGTCCTCATAACACTGAACTTCTGTGTGCTGATGAAGCTTTCCAGCATGATACGGATAGCCATGTTGACATCATCTTCGTTGACATAATCCCTCAGGTGGATGCGAGCGTGGGCTTCACTCATTCTGATCATCGACTCAATGTGTCGCACTGTGATTGGAATGCTTCCTGTGGCCTAAAATGGTTACAAAAGGAAAAAAATGACAATTAAGTTAATTTTTGTAATACAAAGAGTGATCATTATATTCCTGACAATAAAAGAATTCTCATTGCAAAGAATAGGCCTACATGTGAACAGCTTCATCACAAAACGCATTATATGAAAAAAAAAACCCACCCAACTTTTGGAAAACTAATGATAGTCAAGAACCATTAGCCCAGAAAACAACAACTCACAAAGCACTTTCATTGTTCACAGAATCATAATATCAACATGTGTATAAAGCTTTTCGAGTATTTTGGCTAAAAACCCTTTCAAGCGGTCAAAAGTTGTCAGCATTAAGTGTGGTGGATTAATTTTTTTCAATCTCATAAATCTGCAGCTGTAAGACACAAAATGCAGGCAATAAAAATAGCATCTGCTATGCTCAGTGATACTGCCCAGGACATGATTAAAAAAAATAATATCTTAAGTAAACGACACCGATTAAAATGTTATCTTCTGAGGCATCTTAAATATCAATATTTGAACAGACAGAAAAGATTTAAAAAAAAATTCCCTGCAGTCAAGTGCCACAAAAATGAATGCATGCTACTCAACAAAGGCCTTACCATGGATTCTCTCCTGAGTTCCGAGTACATCTTGGCCACTTTGTCCTGGTCCATCTGATGCAGCTTTGGTCGAACTTTCTCCTTGGCGTACATGATGTACTTCTTCAACAAGTCTTGGGGAATCAGCTCAACTTTCTGTTCTCCCATCTGGCTCTGAAAGAGGAACAGGAGGGCCATGAGTAATTGCAGCAATGCAAAATAGCGAACATTGGAATTTTGGGTGAACATTGAAATGGTCTCACAAGCCGCATATTTTTTTCTTGTTATACCCATTAATCAATAAGAAAGTAATTCTGTAGGCAGCACTTCCAAATTTGCTCCCTCCTCTTATGAATGCACTTATCAGGATTCTAAGCCCCATAAAGCGTCAGAAAAGATTACCAAAAGGTAAATAAATCACACCACTTGTTTTTCTTTCATTACCTATTTAATCATCACTGTAAGCTGTGCTTTCAATCCAAGCTGGCTAAAATTGTCACATCCAGGCCACTAACTCCAATGTCACTTAGGTGCCAGTAACTAATAATTCACATATCAAAGACGAAACAGTCCACTTGTTTTGATAAATTATTTGTCAGGATAGCGAAGAGCTTACACAAGAACAACATAGAGCGGCCATTAGGCTATTCATTTCATCAAGTGACGTCATCACTTTATTAGAAGGGAAACAACTTAGAAATGACAAAGAACGTGGTTGTCTAACTTTGACTAGTAAAGTTGGGTTATGTCAAGCACTCAATACAATACACTCACCCCTGAAAGATCGCTCTCTTCTGTGTTATGGGGATGGTGTCTCATGTGGCTGCCCACCACAAACTTGGCCAAACGTTCGTCCTGGAAGAGTTGACAAAAACAATTCAGTTGGGTTCTTTTCTCCAATAAAAAACTCTATACTGTTCACCTCTGACATGAGACCTCCCCCCCCCCCATATTTGACACTGAACCTGTAGCAGAGCCTTAACTCGAGCCCTACATTTTAATAAGCCTGTATCACAACTCAAAGAGTCACAAGCTTATCTCATCCATATATGACTCATCAACATCATTTTAGCCAAACCACCTCAAATGTTATGCATCAAGGTCAATTGAAAAGATAACACCCCATTAAAGCAAAACGTTCAACTAAATGGAATTCTGATACAAGTAACACTTGTGGGTTTTTTTTGTCAGCCCTTTGTAGGAGAAAAATAAAAAATGCTTTAAAAAAATAGAGTTGATAACAAAAAAAGAAACTTTTAGGAAGTCAATCCCTGTTGAGCAAAAAGTATAACTGTAAAGAGACATTCTCCCCAATAAGCCTGTGCAACAAAATGCTAGTCAAACTTTTAAGCTCACTTCTACAGTCATGACAAACCATCATACCTGAACAGAGTCAACAGTGTCTCTCACAACACATAGGACGTCAAATCTGGACAAAATAGGCTCAGTCAGATCCACCTGTGGGAATAGGGTTGATAATTTTTTTTTTTTTATTCTCCTGTAAGATTTCTAACAAATACAGCAGCCGATAACCATATTGGTAATTTGCAACAAAAGAAACAAATAACATCTGATAGATTGTAACAAAACAAAGACAATCTGAGACTAATCTACACTGTCACTTCCTACCCTCTGGTTTAATAATAGTCAGGACTACTAAAAGACGTATCTTCAAATAATCATGACATTATGAAGGAACATTTCATCAATAGCATGAAATTCAGTTGAGCTCCGTCAGAGACAAGCAGAACAGCTGAAAAACTATGAGTGCACCACTAACAAAATTAATAGCCCTACATGAACATAACTTACATTTTCTGAGAAAGTGAGGGATGGATCATATCGCCCTCCGATGGGATTGGAAGCAGCAATCACAGTACACCTGGCCTGGAGAGAAGTCACAATGCCAGCCTTGGACACAGAGATACTCTGCTGCTCCATAGCTTCATGGATACTTGTTCGGTCCTGGTCATTCATCTGTAGAAAAAAACAATAAATATTAGCCTACCATACAGAAACCACATCCTTATTTTAGTCAGTGTAAACTGATTTTATGGGGCGTTTTTTACTTTCAGTTACATGATTGTGCACATGAAGAAAGCTATAAGACTATTTCCATCTCACTGCTAACTACCAAGAGAAATGAATCATGTCATTTCAACAAACAAAAACATTTCTGTTCTCAAGAATTTAGAGACTGAACACCCAGGTCATTTCCTTTTCAGTTGCAATCTACTATGAATGACTTGTTGAGGAAAACGTTAGAATGGGCTAAGTTTAATTAGAATTGTAATTGGCATCTGAGGGAAATACAGAGGCTTAGACAAAAAATCAGGACTTGATTTTGAATGGCTAATCTTGCAGCTACCAGATTCAGTCCCAATACTCAAGAACAAGCAAATAAGAAGCCACGAACCTTGTCAAACTCGTCAATGAGACACACGCCCTTGTCTGCCAGCACCAGGGCTCCAGCCTCCAAGGTCCATTCCTTTGAGACAGGATTCCGCTGGACATAGGCGGTGAGACCCACGGCTGAGGCTCCTTGACCGGTGGCAAACACCACACGAGGTGCAGTTTTCTCCACATACTTCAGGAATTGTGATTTTGCTGTGCCAGGGTCACCACAGACCAGCACATTGATGTCACCCCTCACCTGAGGAACACATGCGACAGGAGAGCATGAGCAGAGGAAATGAGACGCTAGATAATCTCCTTATTTAAGCAAGGACAATCCCCCCCCCCCTCCCCATGTCAACATGTAGGGCCTATAGTCTGCAAATTTACAGCACACTCTTTCTATTGTTAACACAATAGGGCACATAGCCATTCAAACCTGAGCTTATTCTTGCCAAATCCCTATTTCAACCAATAATGAGAAATTATACGCCTGCGTAGGAGGAGATTTCAAAACTGCAAGTTTCCTTTAAAAATCAACATCCATCTAGATCTAGAACAGATGCCATGAACATGGTAATTAATTATCAAAGCCGACAATGTCGCACACAACGTGGCCTCGTACCATCGACTTACACCCATAGTTGTGTCGAAGTGAGCTGATGTCGCAACCATGATGGGAAAATAAACAGAATATCCTAATTAAATCAGGATCGGTGGTAGGTCTGTAACAGTAGAGTAAAAAACCCCCAAACCCAAATACTTTTATTATCAAAGAAGTAAAACAAACCTTGTGTTTTTGTCCTGGGTTCTTAGACTCTCCGCCAAAGACTGCGAGGGCCAAAGCTCTTTTTATGTCTTCATGACCATATATTGAGGGTGCAACACTGGCAAATACCTGTGGATGGGCAAAGAAAAATCCATACAAGGGGTTGAAAAACAACAACTCAATAGGCTACTTCATAGATAACATCTAATGCTAAATCTAAGTGCTCTGCATTTCATTGATCTGGTAAAAAATATTGAACTTATTTTATCCATAGGCTATATGTAATGCAAAAGTGTGTTTGAAGTTTTCAGAATAATCAAAAGTCGTAACTTGTAACATAAGTTTTTACTCTGTAAAGAAAACCCTGAAGCTTTGCAAGTAACTACAGTGGATGCTGCTTAAACCGAAATCAGCGGGACCGACTGAATTCTTTCGGTTTGGACGACTTTTCGGTTTA
>JAUKPP010264190.1:0-11649 GCA_032273245.1 Phyllaplysia taylori
CCGTCATGACGGATGTAGTGAATTCAGTACAACCGTTTGAATTTTACTGAGTTTGTGTTACATCGGTGCCGGTTCCAAGGAAAAAGATCGCTACGTCCGAAGATCTTTACAAGCAACTTCGCTACAAGTGGAGTCGACTGTATATAAATGCAATCCATTATTTTACTTAATCTCACTTTCAAACTCTCTGTCCTTTTTTAAGTTAATTTATACAATTTGCTGATTTCAAAACCAAATGAATTTATTGTTGCATGCTATGCAAGCCTTCCTTATTATTTTTTTCCCCCAGAGGCTATAAACTTGAAATATTTTATTTCACTTTCATAACTTACAAGGTTTTACCTTCTCTCCCATCTCCCTCAGACTGACACAGAAGTGACCGAGGCTGTGGAAATGAAGTCACGGCCAGACGTCTACGACCCGAGGTTCTTGTTGAGACTCTTCAGACAAATCCTCTCAGAAGGTGACAATTTTAGGCGGTTTCTCTCAGGGACTCTTCGGCAGAATAAGAGTGATAAAAGAAAGAGGGCTTAGTGGTCGGCAGTGAGCAAACACCTTTCTCCAGATCTTTTTTAATTTCTTCTAGAATTGAATTTTTCTCTTCATCGTTTAAATTTTAGATTAATATATCTGCAATATTTGAAATGAAGTGTAATTTCAGAGTTCTAGAAACGATGAGGGTAATTTTCTCTTTTGTCTTCATCTTCATCCACATTCTTAAATTGTTGATACCTGTATCCCTTTCACTGTGATTGTAATCGGCATTGAGCATCTTTTAAAAAATAGAAATGCTCAATACAAATGTTATTCATAACTATCATTATTTAATTCTTATTCCTTGTCTCTACTCCTCAGACAAACTGGTGCCCGTGCGTCTGTTTGTGGAGAAAGACTGTCTGAGTTATCTCCTCGTGGCGCTTAGCAGTCACGACCTTGAGACCCGACTCCTGGCCTACCAGACACTCAACAACTTCTACCATCACGCAGAGGGGTCGCGTTGTCACGAGAAGCTGGAGTTGACCTTTGTCCTTGACCTTCTGAACGCCAGCCGATCCAAGAATGGCCAGAAGCTGAGTTCTGTGATTGCGCTGTTCTTTGCCAGGGTTGTCAAACTGCTCTTGTATCCAGGTGAGGTGACCTTCAACAGTGACCCACAGAAAGACAGTTCGTCAAATGACTGACATTGAGTTTATCACGATTGATAGACATTTGCTCACTTTGTCTTAGGATTTTCTTAATTTGATGGCTTGAAATGGAGTAGTAGTAGTAAGGAATGGGGTATTTATAAAGGCGCCAGCCTCAGCTGTTTTAGCCTTGCTTGAAATGGAGACGGAGAGGATGGATGGATGAAATGTATTCAGTATTCAGAAGAGCCGAACTCAAAGCAAAATAAGCGTGGTGCCCTGCGTTTGCCAACTGTGATACATGGTGATAGTGATATTGTGATTTTTGTTCCACACTTATTTCGTGGGGCTTTTTACATTATCAGAGAGTGTTGTCATTGACAACAGAATCAGAATGTGCGCGGTAGCAGCCGACTCTGTTTTACAAACAGGGAGGTTTGCTCCCTTCTCATTTTTATCTATATATTCTCTGATTATACACAATCGGCGCACTGCATTGACAATGTTTTTGTTTATTGTTTCAGCTGATCCACTGTACACACCCATCTTCCGCTTCCTGGTGGCCAAGCCCGAGTTAGATCTAAGCAGCATCCCTGAGTTCTACCAACTCTTCTTCAGCGCCAGCACTCAGGTACCTGTCAGAACTCACCTCTCTCTTTTTTCTCTCTTATTAAAAACAGATGTATATTTTATGTTGTATGCTTAAGTTTAAAAAGGCCAAGAATGTGGATAGCGGATGGTTGGCGGGCGGTCTTGTATGGCCTGTTGCTTCTTTTAATTGTAGGGAATGTAAGTGGGAGTGGCACTTCTTTTAATTGCTTACTGTTAGTATTGTCCTCATCTACTTCCTCGCTCTGAAATGACCTATCAGTGTCAATAGTACTGTAAAACCTCACTAAACATACAAACGGGGATGGATAAAGATTAGAGGAAAGTCTTGATTTCTATAGTACAAGATGCAGGATAAACAGGGGAAGTGAGACTAAATTCCTCTTGTGCAGAAAACAGGGACAAAAGATAAGGAAGAATGGTGGGTTACTTATGATTTATTTGTGTCTTTTTATTCGATATCAGGATGATTTTAAAGTTTTTCAATTGTATCTTTTTATTTGAAATGTATTTTTGGGCTTGATCAAATTACTGAATTTTTGTATTGTGATAATGCGACTATTTGCGCCTATTACGCAGAGGACATGAGTTCAATCCCATGTTGGACTAGAATTTCCAATCTCGATTGGTATATTGTTTCCCTCTACTCTCAGTCGGGGTTGGCCCTGACAGGCAAGATTAAAGTAGGTGCCTCTATAATGAATGACCTTACAGGGTTACAACTAGCGGAAAACAAAAAGTTGAACCAAACCAAATCAAACAATGTGATTACAAACATTAGATGGTTGGAGATAGCAAGTACCCTTGTCTGCCGCTATCCTCCATGGGCTTCATTGTGCCTATATTGTCCATCCTCAGCTCAAGCCAGAACGTCAGTGGATTCTCTCCCTTCTCTGTGATGGAATGCGGGAGACTTCAGACTACTGGCTACTGCAGAAACATTTTATCTTCAAGATTCTTATGTCTTTCTATGGCTCGGCCATCAGTGATCACCAGTCACGGGTAAGACCAGGTCTATTACGGTCTTATCATCCTGTCCCCAATCTTCATGAACTCATTTTCCTGAATCTTTTTCTATGAATACTATCTTAGCGATCACCAAACTGTAAAAAATCTGAGATTGTTAAACCAGCGTCTGTGATGTAATGGTTAAGCTATCATGCGATGGATTGGAGTTTGATGGCATTCTGGAGTGGTCTTTTAAACCGAGTAACCCCGTCTTTCTGCCTGAATGACGTGTCCTTTTTGGTCCAGGTCAATCCTAACAGGCAGAGTCGAAGTAGCCGGCCTCTAAAATTACCTTAAAGTTATGCAAGGTGTGTACAACTAAAAAGAAAGACAGAACTTCTGATAAGTTGATTTTTTTTTTTTAATTCCCTGATGAGATCAAATTATGCATTATTAACTATCTCGTTTTTTTGTCCTTGTCAAACACTCATAAAGTCAAAACTTGATATACCAGCTATTGTGGATTCAGAACGGAATCTTTTTTTTTTTTAGCAGAACCCTGTTATATCAGATCTGCAAAGAAAACATGCAATAACGCCCAATCCTGCCACATCTAAATCATGAGCAGAGTCCCATGTCAAAATGACTCAAGAAAATGGGAACACTGTAAGCGACAGAATTGTATTGAAAGCTGAGGTTTTTAAAAATATTTTCTCTTTTTGCTTCCATTTAGGCTACAAGTTACAAGGTTAGCTCTCGCAATCGTTAGATTTAGTTAGTTTCTGTTTTTTTATGTTTTATGTACAGATCCATTGTCTGAAAATCCATGTTACAACAATTTTGATACTTTTTGCTTCCTGTTGTAACAGAGTATTTTGTTAAAGACAAAGAACGAGCAAAAAAAAAAAGTGGATTTGAAAGATCTCTTTTACTATTATATTAGAATCCCTGTTGTAAATTATTTTGGATGTATTTTTCTCCCCTGCCAGAGCCTGGTGCTGGGCTGTGTGGAGCGAGCGTGTCGGGTCAAGGCTGTGGCAGTGGACCTGGTCAAGAATCACGGACTCCTCACCTGGCTCTCGGCCGTCATCGCAGCTCTGTGAGTCGTTTGTGTTGGTGGTTTTATTTGTTTTTGTTTACACACCATGCAACACTGTATGGAAATTTAAGAGACTCAGGATCAACCTGTGCTGAGAGGGACACTACATCCCAGGAGAGAGCGGGAGAGCCCAGTGTTCTGGGCAAAGAGCCTAACTATCACACCACAGACATGATGACTTGTTCTTAGTCTTGTGTTCACCTGTGCTTCAGTGGTCAAATTCTGTGCCAGTTGTCATTGTTTCGTGTCTTTTTCTTTTGGTCCATATTTGCTTTTTAGTTGTTTCTGTGTTATTACTCTACTTTACCCTGCTTAATTGCCCAAAATTGCTGCTAAATTTGTTCAACAAATTCATTTTGTTTAAAAGTAGGATGTAGTGCATTGCAACTTCTGTCCAATCAGGCGCTTGTGAAACAGGGGGAACAGAGTTATCTGCGGGTTTTTTTGTCTTAGGCAAACTTTACTATATATGCTTATATTGTGCCCTAACAGCCCCTTATTTTTTTTTATAGTTCGAAACACATTTTACTAGAGTTGTAACACACCCAAGAATGTTGTTTAGAGGAAAAGGGTGTTGAAAAGCCGCCAAAAGTTAACTTTTAACTTCCTTTGTCATAGTGGGTACATTGGTTGTCGATAAAATTACAAATGCGCTGTACGTCTTGACTTCTATTCAAGATAAATGAAAAACTTCTTCATCTACAGCAGGATAAATGTACAAGGTTTGATATGATCTCCCCCTTCTCCCCCCCCCCCCCCCTCCCTCCCCTTTTTTGACAAGCGCTTGATTGGGTCACGTCATGATACAAATGTGCAAGTCCTGCATGAAGATTTGCATGGTAGGGGGATATTATATTCCTTAATGTTGAAACACTCATAGCACTTGCTTCATGTAATTTTTTGTTATGAAATTTCCAACTAACAATTTTCTTGTACTTGTGTGTTTCATCAATCTTTTTTTTTTCTTGCTTAGGCACAAGAGGCCAGAGGAAACAGTCAGTGTCTGTGACATCATCCACTCTCTGTGGTTCTCCTTAGCCACTGGTCAGTTCCAGGCAAAGACCGTTACCAATCTCAGTCGAGAACCTCAGTCTGAGGCTGGATCAAGACAGACAACTGCCAAAGATAAAGTTACAAAAGGGAAACTCAAGCAGAAAGCTGAGAGAGAGGAGATGGAGGTGGATGAGGCATCGGACGAGGACATGTCAGAGGAGGAGAGCGAAGAGGGTTCTGATGATGATGATAAGGATACGGGTGTGGAGGAAGATGACAACTCGGGTGGCATTGCTGTCGAGGACAAAGAACTGACACAGAGTGCAACGCCATCTGTCCCTCGAGCGACTGTGGTGGAGATGGGCCTGATTGTAAAGAGTTGTCTGCCTTACCTTGGGTAAGTCCATAGCAGAATTGTTGGTTGTTGGTTTGTAGTTTTATGCCCCTTTCAACACTAAGGTAATTTATAAAGGGGCTGCTTTGACTCTGCCTGTCAGGGCCAACCCAGGCTGAGAGGGACGTTACATCCCATCAAAGAGACAGAGATACTCAATTAGAAAACTGTCCTGTGTGGGCCACAAACTCCTGTCAACTGCATGATCGGCAGAGAGCCTAATCTTTACACCACGGATGCTAGTTTATTGAAGTTGTGCTTGAATAAGCTGATCCGACAGGCATTTGGGTTGGAGATATGTGTGTCACATACATATATTTCTCCTTCCTACTTGAATTCTAATCCTTGACACATGAACAGTCAGTTGTTTTGAGTGATGTAAAAACACATCTTATTTTTGCTCCCTCACTTTCTTTTGCCAGTAAATGGCTTTGTTCTTTCTGTTCCTTTTTAAATTTTGTAATTTTGTTACTACTCTGTGGACTTGTTATTGTTTTCTCATGTTTTTTACATTTAAATTGACTTTTCCTCTCAATTTTCCTAAACCTGTTATAATATGAATCCATAGGGTACAAAAAGATGAAATAAGACAAGACGAGATCAAGTTTTTTATCCAGTAAGGTATTTTTTCTTCTTTGCTATAACTGGGGCCCACGACATAAAAGCATATCAATATTTTAACATGAACCTTATCGTTGATTTTGACAAATTCTTATCCCCCCTGTATGCTTTGACTCCCCAGGCATGTACCTCTGCGCGGGGTCACCAAGATGCTCCAAGTGATGGACTCGCTCATCTCGGTGGATAAGCCGTCACAGACAGACAGACGCAGATCATGTCCATCCTCTCATGGCGTGTCTGAGAGTCCAGGCCAGCGACACTGCACTCTGTTCACTCTCACCCAGAGGGATGCGTTGCTCCTGGTTCGGGCTGTCTGCATGTCTGTCGGGGACACAAAACTTGTCTCAGAAGTTGAGGAAACGATGGTCAACAAACATTTTCTTTCTGCTGCTCCTCAAACTAGGTCAGAGAAGGGAAGTCACGGAGGTTTGGGCAAAGGGAAGAAATTGCCATCAGCAGAGTCTCGGACTGAGTTGGCACAGAGAGATCCAGAGGCGAATATGTCTGTGACTGATTCAGACAAATTAGAGAAAAGTTTTCTGAAAGAAGATAAGGCAGACATAGCAGATCATGACGGCGGAGATAATGGCAGTGTGGCCACAGTCAGGGATTTGTTGTTCAGTGTGTTAGAAATGACGAGAGGGTTCTCCAGGGGGAAAGTCTAGAGTTATGTTAAGTTGCATTTTGGCCAAATGGAGTTATCACATGAAAGTTGCATTACAACTATGGTTTATCACCATTGTTTCTACTTGTGTTTTTTTCATGTCACAGCTTCTATGGCCCCCCCCAAAAACAAAAAACTGAATCCAAAAGAATGGCATATTGAAGACAAGGTGTTGTTTCATATGCTGATGACTTAGGTCTGACAATTTGAATCAAGGTGCCCCTAGTGCTGTACTGTCACATATATTTTAGTGCAATATTGTATTATCTCCAGATACAATAGCTTGCTTTCTTACATTCACTTTACTCATTTGCCTTAAGTGTAAACGGGGGGTGACTAAGACCACATTTTCATCAACCTCTTTTGACAGTTTACAAATACACTAGAAGGTTGTATTTTGGGGGTTCTATATGGTGGGAAGGGTGAGTTGCATCAATCCAATCATTATTTTTAACAGTTGAGTCGTTTAGTTTACAATGAGATCGTATGTAGTCAGGACCAGTCTATATAATTACTAAAAAAAATAAACTACAGTAGTCTCCGTCTAAATGCGCGGTGCTTGGCTTGGGAGGGCTGAATAACATGCATTCAGGTGGAGCGTGCATTTATATACACAAATGATATAGTAAAAAGTCTGTCATAATCATAATGATAGCATGCATTTGAGCGGAGTGTGCATTTATTTGGCGTGCATTCAGGCAGAGACTACTGTGTCATAAACTGGGATGACTAAGGCCACACAGGGGGAGTAAGACCTTACAAAATATCTACTGCAGATCTATTATTCAATGAAAATGTTTCCAATTAATTGTGTGTTCACTGTAAGTCACCAGAGATATGTGTCGAATTAACTTAATAATAGTCATGGCATTCACTTGAAAAATGGTGAAATTTATTTTTGAAAATGTAAGAAGTAGTCTTTGTCACCCCAGTTTACCTGGTAGGCTACTCCAAATGTTGTATTCATGTAATGTTACATGTATTTGACAATAAATGTGGTTGTTCCATTGTTCATGTTATTCTGTCTATCACAAACTATGCATGATGTACATGTAAAAACCAAGAAAACTAAAAGCCATTAAATGACGGACTATGTAAAAGCTTTTCTTGTTTTTTTCTTTTTCTAAACCTCAAAAAGGCTCATCTTCTGTTCTCTACTCCTTTTTTTCTTTGGAACAGGCCATAGTGGCTGCACAAATTATACATTCTTACAGTCTGGGTCTATGGTGTTTTGGTTTCGCTCTGTGCCTATGACACAAAGGACTGGAGTTCAATGTCCACATGGGACAGTTTTTCAATTAAGTGGCATCGATAGTCTAGTGGTTAGGCTGCCGCACTGGTAATCGGAATGTTGGAGGTTTGAATCCCGACTCGGACCCAACGTTGTGTCCTTGGGAAAGGCATTTTACACGAATTTTCCTCACTTCACTCAGCTGTGAATGGGTACCCGGCTATAGACAGTGTAAGATCCTGTCAGTATGTTAGTGTTTGAGCGCTTGTAAACTGGCAGCTTGCACTGTATGCTTCCCAGGAAGTTGAGAAGGTTTCTGAGTGACTTGGTTTGCTGGGGTAATAATTATGATTGTAAAGCGCATAGAGCCAGTAACTGGGATATGTGCTATATAAATGCAATCCGATCCATTATTAATTGAGTATCTCCGTCTTTCTGCTGGTATCTTTGTACCTCTTAGCCCAGATTTACCCTGACAGGCAGGTTCAAAGTATCCTACCTTTAAATAACCTTACAGGGTTGCAAGTTGCAAGAGGTGTAAAACCAAGGCCAAAAAACAAACCCAGCAGATATGAGCACTGAGCGAAATCTTCCATCATTTATTTTTTTTAGAGTTTTTGGCCGGACCCAAGCAGATTGGGTCAACGGGACCAAAAGTCTTGCTACTACATGTACTAGCTGATAAGGTTAGGGCTTGAGTGAGGGTTATTAAGGTTAGGATTTAGGGTTAGAGTGAGACCCTAACTCTAATCCTAACACTAACACTTTTCCTTCTTTCTCATTCTCACCGACCCAATCTGCTTGGATTCTACAGAGTTTTTAATTTTTTTTTTTTTTAACAAAACAATTTTTGCCTGATGTGGTTTTTGTGACAGCAAAGTGCCTGCAAACGCAGCACACAAAGAAGAACCCTCAGGGAAACATAGGTTTGCTTAAGTACTTAAGTAAAAAACAAAACAAGAAGAGACTGAAACAGCGGAGGCGGGTGCTTCTATAAATAACTCACTCCTTACAATACTACAATTCTATAATTTCTGACTGGCGTCTGTGGTGTAATGATTAGGCTCTTCCCGTATCATGTGGAAGACCCAAATTTTATCCCATGTGCAGAAGAGCATCAGCCTACAGTTTTTTGCTGGATTCATCCCTCTCGGCTTGGGTTGGCATTGACAGACAGGGTTGAAGTAGCCCATCTCTTAAATGAGCTTACAGTGTTGCAAGGAATATAAAACTGGTAAGCAAAGTAAACCAAACCATATTTTCTGTGGATTATTCCCTAATGATGTCAGACATAGGGATATCAGAAGTCAGCTCCGGGATTGCTATGACTGAGCAGTAAAGTAACCACCTTCAAATGTGGGGGTCCCTGGTTCAAATCCAGGGATATTCACTGGAATTCTTTTAGTTTATCATGTCTCCAACCTCCATCCCATCGGAGAGATACAGAAGTCCCGCCTTTGGATGACCTTATTGTGTGGCAAGGGGCGTTAAACCAAAAAGCAATCAAACCAACCAAGCCCACGAGCACTACAGTATATATTGTATATTGCAGTAGGAAATTTGTGGCGCAGGTTTTGCTAGATTTTCTCTAAAACCACTGCATGAGTTTTTTCCCAAACTTGGCACAAGGGTTTGTTTGAGTTTGCCTAAACAAAATTAAATTTTTATAGATCGATTTATGCCTTTTAAAATTATTATTTTTAGATGAGATCAATAAAAACAGCAAAGCAACTTAATTGGGGAATTTTCTCAACTGTACAATGAATAGCAACTTGGAGGTCATTTCTTTTATATGCCACATGATATTTTTACTGTACAATAGTAGAAAACAAAGGTGCAGTAATGGTCACTAGTCAGTGGTAGTTACTTGGACTGGTCATGGCAGATCAGGTAAAAATAAAATAAAAAAAGGTCCACTAGAATTAGAAACAACAGATAGAAGATAAGATAAGAATCTTTATTTGTCCTTTGTACAGGAAACTTTGGGTACCAATTTCTCTCTCTATTACTCTCTCTCTCTCTCTCTCTCTCTCTCTCTCTCTCTCTCACACACACACACACACACATACACACACACACACACACTCACACGCAGACACGCACATACATACACACACCTACACACATGTGCAACATACATGTATTCCCATGCCAACACATACTCACAGAAACGTATACACATACACACACACACATTATCACATCCTGATATACGCACATGCTCGATACATAAACCAGCTTGTAATATTACAGGCTAGCCTTTATAGTTATCACATGTTGATGGCAACACAGAATTACAGAAAGTGTTGAGTAAGCTTTCTATAGATGGAAAAGGGGCTTTATTATTCGTTTTGTTGCTATAGTAGATGAGTAGGCCTATTGTTATTGATGTTGGAACAAAACCTCGCAGTGCGTGCATATTTAGAGAAAAGTCTGTCTGATCTTATTGATAGTTTGTAATCTTTGTACAATGTTTCTTTATTATTATTTGTGAGAGTACGGTCCAACCACAGACACTATGGTCCAACTCTAACCCTTACCCAAACCGTTTTTCCAATCTGCGTTAATTCTACTTGCTCGAGGAAGCACATAAGCAATGAAGATTACTTGATGATATTAAATCTATAAGGGACGAAAATCTGTCAAACCTTTCACCACTAAATATTTTAAGGGGTTACCCCCCTTCCATTACTCGCAACTTGTTAAGAGATCTCGGGTCTCGGGGTGAAGATAATTTGTCATGATCACGAGGACATCTGTCATTCCTTATCTCCCTGTGACTTGCATCAACTTCTTTCCCCCAAAATGAACAGAGAACGTTACAGAAAGTCGTTTTTGCCCAGTGCCATCAGGGTCACATCTGAGTCCTTTACCACCTCTTGAGTATAATGTTTACAAACGTCTATACTTGGGTTGTGTTGCTTGACGATATTATGTACCTGTACTTTGTATTGACGTTGCTATTGTATTGATGTTGTCTGAATTGTAAACCCGTGAAACCAAATTTCCCTTTTGGGACAATAAAGGATATCTTATCTTATGTTATCTTATCTTATCTTATCGTGCATTGGTGATAAGTAAAAGTAAAAGAATCAGACATTTTATGCCGAGACAGACTTAATAAAGAAGTGGAACTATCCTATTACAATTAATTAGTAGAATAGTGAAAAACTTGCAATAATGCGAAAAATCTACCAGACGATTGCAATGGCCGATCAGAGGCTCAGTGTTTGTTTACGTTGACCATGGAGAACGGTGCAGACGACAATTACGGAAAACGTTCCAGTTCCAGTGAGCGCACATCAGTTGCGATGGGCAGCGACATGAATCTGTTTGGAAGTCGTGGGGTGGACCCCAAAAGTAAAAGATTCCCACATTGCATTGTTTGGACACCAATTCCTTGTCTGACGTGAGTATATTATTATTAAGGGTCAACTTCCACTTCACTTTCACTTCCTCCAGTTCCAGTGTTAATAAAGTTTAAAAATTAATTACGGAAGTACAGTTGAACCTGCCTTTACTTTACGGCACGGAAACCTCTCTAAAACGGAAACCTCTCTTAACGGAATCTTCCCGCTCCCCCCTCCTTGATAAATTCCTTTATTGTCTCTGTATAAATATAACGGAAACCTGTTCAACCCGGAAACAGAAGAAAGTAAAATCTTGGGGTAATACCTCACCAAAGTTGAAAGGGGACCCTGCTTTGCCCACCTTGTTTACTCATTCCGCCATGCAAAAGTATTTATTTTAGGCCAAATAAAATATAGATCTTCTAGATCTAGATCTAGATCTAGATCTGGTAAGATTGAAGAATACCGGACCAGCGATGATTTTCCCCAGTTTTTAATCACTCTCACTCTCAATAAAGAATCACGTATATTCATTGATTTATGATTATTGTTGTTTATCAGGGGGCAGACCCCCCTGAACCCCCCCCCCCCCCTGCCCTACCCCTTCCCCTACCCC
>JAUKPP010264201.1:0-11646 GCA_032273245.1 Phyllaplysia taylori
AGGCAGGGTCGAAGTAGCCCGTCTCTTAAATGACCTTATAGTGTTGCAGGGGACGTAAAACTGGTAACCTAACCAAACCAAACAATGGGGGATAAAAACGTGACCCCGCAAATTTTTTTTTGGTCTAGTTAAGTTTTTGGCTAGACATCTGTTGTTGTAACACCAGCACCTGCTGTAATGTTTAGGATCTTTGCCTATTACAATTATGTGGAAGTTCCGTTCCACGTGTGGATGATCTCCCTTTTTGTGCTGGGATTTATCCCCCTCGGCCGAAGCTGGCCCTGAAAGGATCAAAGTAGCCGTTTCTTAAAAAGGACCTTTGTGTTGCAAGGGACTTAAAACTGGTTCCAGTAACAAAAGTCTCTTGTAACACTGCAAGGTCATTGAGAGAAAGGTTGCTTCAAACCTGCATGTCAGGGCCAACCCAGGGTGAAAGGGACACTGTCCCATCAGGAAGATAGAGATAAATTCAAACAAACTGCTCTACATGGGTCTTGACCTCATGTTCTTAGTGCGACAAGCGAAGAGCCTAACCTTTACATCACAGATGCAGTAACAGGGATGACAACAGCCAGTACAACTGCACTGATAAGAACTCCAAATGCTGCTAATTTGTTTGGTTTTGGATTAACCCCCTTTGCAATACTGTAAGGTCATTTACAAGGCGAGACAGCAGAATTTTACGCCATATCTGATAGGACAGGGATCAGAGCCAAAAACCCCAGAAAATCCCAGAGAACCTCTCCGGATTCGAATCCCGACCCTTTCATCTGTAGGCAGGCGCACTGCCACTCGGCCAATGACTCCCTGTACCGCCGATGACGGTCTATGTTGGCTACAGGTAGAGTGAAAGGCACAACTGATGAAAGAGACAAAATGTGCTTTAAAAACTAAAAACTTTTCCCATCCACTTACATCATTATGACCAGAGAAACGCTGGCAGCGTTTATTTTCATTTCTTGCACAAACGCTCACAACGTTCCGAGTGGATCTGTCCATTTTTACTGAACCCGGAACACCATTTTTCACCATACACCAAAAAATGCACAGCTGACACTGGTTGGAACATGGGTGAAAGCTCAGTCACAGACATATGCCGGCATGCTAGCTTTTCCGTCAGGTTGTCTGCCAGTTTGATTATAGAGGAGGATGTAACTTGCCAACAGAAGGGAAAGCTTGTGTGGCGCTCTTAAGTGATAATTTCGAGACACTGTGTTTTGTTTTACACACTGCCTGATATAGAGTTGGACAAAGAGAATGAGATATTGAGCATTGAGTATAGCACTGGTGTCTTTTTGATAGTTTTCATTCATTAGGAATTTTGGCTTCAGGTTTAGACCCATGATAATGAACATGCTTTCACTCATGGGTTGGAATCTCCTTTCAATTCTTAACAATTTGGTACCATGTGTGTGTTGAGCACGTTTGCATGTTTTTTCTGATATTTAAGAAAAAAGGATGGGTCGGCAATTCATAAAAACTCGAGCAAACAACAACAAAAAAACAACAACCTCTGGTCATAAATAGTGAAGCAACAAATACAAAAAAGCTAAACACAGAGATGAAAGTTTTTAACTTTTATTTTCAGTTGCACAGATATATTTAATATAATCATATTATCTCAATAGTTTTTTTAATCAGAAAATGCAACAAAGAAAGACATCGTGTCAGTTCATGGCAACGCATATGAATGAGCGAGTTCATCAAGAAAGTGACTCCTCCTACCACCAAATTCTTATCTACAACTGCCGCTGTACATAGTGTGCTGGCCATGCTTGGTTGTTGGGTTGATGTGATCTTATGCTAAACAATTAACGGCCAACATTTTATATGATTTTCTCCAAAATCACCTCATGGATTTTTTCCTGCACTCCGCTGGAGATTTTTTTTATTGGTCTAGGTGGATCGATGCCAATTTTTTTTTAGACAACTCTTGACTAAAAATGTAAAATACCAAAGTGTACAATTATAATTGAGAATTTTATAAACTATACAGTGACTGAATAAAAAATTAAAGCTCAATTTTCATTACATCATATAGATGAAGCAAGTAAAATTTTAAGTTGACCTATAGATGAAGCAAGTAAAATTTTAAGTTGACCTTTAGCCTTTCAAGAGCCTAACCATTACCCAGTAGACAATGGTCGGCTTTGTGTTTTATTGATTCATTTAAAGAAAGGTTTAAAATAAGGATGTAAGGCCTAATCAATAGGAAAAATATCCTGATTAAACAAACCACGGAGCCAAACTTCTGAATTATCCATGCAGTAATTTGGAGAAAAACCAAGCATTACTTCGGCAACAAAATTTTCACCTGATAACCACAAAGCTTACATCAGCCAGGAAAGTTCGACAGCAAATCTTGAAACTCAACTGACATCCATCTCATTACTCATTGATGTGACCTCACCACTTTTAAAGACTACCCAGCATATCGCAGGTAGGAAAGCAAACTATTGCCTGGAAATGGCAAACTTTCAGGAGAAGCACAATAAATGAATCTATAACAATGGTGTGTTGAAGATATAATTGTGTTTCAAGGGATAATAACTTTGTAGCTCCTAAGACTCTCTGACAGAGGCTCCCCTAATGCTATCCTTTCACATATATTTTAGTGTGACTTTACGGTATCCCGAGACATGATAGTTTGGTTTGGTTACCAGATTTACATCCCCTGCAACACTGTAAGGGCATTTAGGAGAAGGGGCTACTTCGACCCTGCCTGTCAGGGCCAACCCAGGCTGAGAGGGGAAAAAAATTCCTAAAGAAAAAAAACATGCAGATCATCCACGCCCGGGATTGAACTCAGGTCTTCCCCATGACAGGCAAAAAACTTAACCATTACACCCCAGCACCGGTCACAATAGTTTGCTTCCCTGCCTTTGATACAAGGTGTTGAATCGCTTACCATGGACACAAAGTTGGTTCAGAACATTGTATTTTAGGATTTGTACTGACAACTGGCACTTCTGAAGACCACAAGAGCAAGGCGAGCTCAACAAGAAATCTTGAAACTCAACTAATTCCAGCCTCGACATCATCACTAATCAGATCACTAGATGAAAACCATCATTTGCGTCATGACAACGCCACACAGGTCAGATCAGAACTAGTCCAGGGAAGACATTTGGTGGGCGGAAAATGACCGCAGGAAAACAAGGCCGTGGTAGTTGACCACCAGACAGGGGGAGACGGGGATCAGTTCCTTTTACTTCCTCGACCGTGGTTTGCGTTTGTTGGATGTTGCCGGTGACGGGCTTCGACTGCGGTACGTGGCTTGGGAGGCATTCTGCTTCTTGCCTTTCTTCAAACTACCCTTGTAACCCACAGGAGCTGAAACCATAAACAAGCACAATTTGTGTCAAAATTTCATGAAATGAGGGACCTAGCAATTTTGGGGCACATGGAGTTTTTGGTATCATATTAAATTTGTATGTATCTCTTGCAGTCAGTTCAAGTAATTTTTTATTTATTAAGATATTTGCCGTTTTGATTTCATCAGAATCACGCAGAGCTGCCGACCCTCACAAGGAAATTCTTATGAGATTTCACATTTTGAAAGTGATACAATAAGTTATAAGCAATGCAGAAAGAAACACTTCAAGTTTATATTTCTGTTCACCAAAATGACAAAATCAATGGAGAGATATACAATGCTCCACTAGGGTAGCAAACCCTCCAGCACACACAGACACAAACATCAATACAATATCCTCACAATACATTGTTTCAGCGGAGAGATTTCAGCTTTTTGGTAGAGGAAACATAAGGCAACTGTTCCCCTTTGCTCGGTAGAAATCACCATTATACCAGTAAAGTATAGAGTCAGACCCACCTCAGCAGTCACCACCCCACAGCTGCCACCGGCACTGATGGCTACTGTTCTACCACAGTTCTATCTTCTTCAATTTTTTCACGTGAAAAGTGACACATGTGTCTCCAAGTTGTCAAATACATAACACAGTCAAACCTGTCCAAGACGACCACCCAATGTTGAGAAAAAAAGTGGTCACATTAGACAGGTGGTCGTCTTAGAGAGGGATATTATGGAGAAGAAATGCAAAAAGGGAGTCGATAGAAAGTGGTAGCTTGAGCAGGTTCAACTGTAGATATAATGCAAATGTCCCAGCCTCAAACCCTGCCCACAGTGGCCATCTCTCCCTGAAGGTCACTTCCCTCTGTGATCTTGGGTGACCGTGGACAGGCGGGACTGTCCTTTCTAGGGAACTTGAAAAGCAGCAAACTCACCTGAGGCCCTGCGTTGTGCACGAGACTTTTTCTGACGACCAGTCAGGTCAAGGTCGCTGAGTGTCATGTGACTGTCGTCCTCCGACAGTGCTGGAGATGCTGCCAGTGGTTTCAGGATGCCCTGAGAAGGACTTTTACTCGGCTCGTACGGGGCGGCCCCTGGACTTGCAAGGCTCTTCAGGTAGTCTTTAAACTCTGACATGGCAAAATAATAATAATAATAATAGATTGCATTTATATAGCCCATTTCCTAGCTCCAAAGCAAGCCCTATGCACTTCACAATTAATATTGCCCCTGTAGACCAAAGTCATTCAAAAACATTCTCAACTTCTGGAGAAGCATACAGTGTAAGCTGACATTTTACAGGAGCTAAAGCACTAACATACAGACAAGATCGTTCCCTGTTTATAGCCGGTTACCCATTCACACATGGGTCAAGTCAGGCCTGAGCTGGGATTTGAACCAGCGACCTTCTGCCGATAACGAGTCCGGCAGCCTAACCACTGGACTACCGACGCCACATAACAGTGGACAGGTCACAGGCCCATCAACATTCTGCTTATCCATAGACATTCATACAAGACTAGCTAGTCACCAAGGTAGGCTTTATACAAGCCATATTAGGGGGCGTTGATGGCCGAGCGGTAGTGCGCCCGCCTACAGATGGGAAGGTCCTGGGTTTGAATCCGGGTAGGATCCCCGGGATTTTTTCGGAGTTTTCATGTCTCCGACCTCCGTCCTATCGGAGATAGACGTAAAATTCGGAGGTCCAGCCTCATAAATGACCTTACCGAGTTGCATGGGGCGTTAAACCAAAACTAAAACCAAACCACAAGCCATATTGATGTCAGGCAAATCTCATTATGGGCCACAGTAAAAAATAGTTTCGAGAAACACAAAAGACCCCCCTTTTCAGTATAGCGTCTTTTTAAAAAATCTCTATATGGCCATCGCTATTTTGTCAAAACTTGTCTCCCCCCCCCCCCCCCCCAAGCCATGGAGTGCACTGCTGTTGTTTGTTCTATCACGTCACCTTTCCAACTCGTCACAGACAAACGCTGATCAAGCAAGCAGAAGAGAATGTGTAGGTTTCTCCTCTATGAGAGGTTTGAACGAAATGTCTGTAAGTCTCACTGAATGTATTTGAAGCTTTGTTTTCTTCAATGGTGAATGGCCGATCTGTGACATTGGATAATTATTTAGAACATGCTGCATGTACTATCAACTGACTCTTTGAGAAGAAGCAGTTGATTTTTTAAGCATGACTCATGATAATTTGAACATAACAAACTCACTGCCTACAGCCAAGAGATGGACTTAGACCTACAGATTGCAATATTTATTATTGATGTTAGTACATGCAGGGTCCCCACCATAATTTAGATAATTTTTTCAAGATCCCTATTTGCGGAGAAAATAAAGCCTCTGTGCGTAAAAAACCCCACATCAGAAACAGATAAATGTCACATATACAGTTTGGCATATTTCCTTAATTGAATAATAAGTCATTGTTTAGTGTTAAGACTTGCAAAAATTAAGAAAATCAATATTAATATTACAATAAAAATCCTATAATACCTTTGATCACCTCCACACAAAGTTAAGGATCAGTAACTAAGATCAATGCTCTTGTGGAAATGACAGTCCAACAACAACCCATTTTCAACAAAACTGACCAATACATGAAGCAACCAGGAAGAGGTTTTGGCCCGATCCTAGGCCAGGCGCCCCGAAACTCTATGGGAAACTCGAGGGCCTGCGGCAAATAGCAGCCTTTGCTTTAGAGACCGGGTTGCCCATTTAGATGAACGAAAAGAAGATACTTCGATATTTTGAATTCTTTGCCATCAGTTGATTAGATTATTCGAATTTTTAAGACATTTTGTGTTTCCTGATTTCCCGCCCCAGCAGGCCTCCATGAAACACTTTGTGGACTACGTCTACCAGCTGCGGGCTGTTGTGACTTACTGTTGGCTTTGTTCCTTCTGAGGTCAAACACAACTTTCTTCTTGGTGCCCGGCGTCATGGCCTGGCCAGGTGCTCCACTCGGCTGGAGAGAACAAAGACAGAGAGATTTCATTTGGAGTTTTGTTTAGTTTGGTTCAACGTCCCTTACAACACTGTAAGGTCTTTTAAGGGGAGGGCTACTTCGCCCCTACCTGCCAGGGCCAACCCGGGCTGAGAAGAACGCAGTTCAGAGAAACAGAGATGTACTCAATTAGACAAACTGCCCCACATGGGCCTTGGTGTGATAGGCCAGGAGCCTAACCATACGCCAGTGTTTATTTGGTGAGGGATTTTTTTTTCAATTTTCACCCAGTGGTAAAGTGGTTGGTGTACCTTGGTTCACAGTTTAGTTTGTCTAGCAAGGGTCAGCGATGCTACCATCAGTATGAATGACCATTGTGGTGTGCCTTCAAGCAAGATACATCTGCCTTAACTCACTCAGGAGTTGCTTGGTTTTGGTTTGGTTACCAGTTTTACGTCCTCTGCAACACTGTTAAGTCATTCAAGAGAAGGGTTAATTCAATCCTGCCTGTAAGGGAAAAAATCGCAGCACAAACAAACAAAAAACAGATTGTGTGTGCGTGTCATCAAAATCAGGGTCTTCCATATGACAGGCCAAGAGCCTGACCGTTACACAACTTGACCACAGCGCCGGTTCAGGAGCTGCACAGTGGCAACCAGCAATGGTGGTTGTGCAAATGTGAATGGTTCACAAGTTTCTATTAAATTTTTCACATTCTAATTGAATTGAGGTAGGATGATGTATAAATCTCCGTTTCTTCAACTGCAAAGAACACAGCCTACGACTTGAAATAAAGCTGCTTCTCACCTTCCCTGTTTGAGCAATTTCATTTTCATTTGACTGAATCTCAGCGAGTAACAGAGATAGCAAGATACTACTTTTTTTCCACACGTTGAAAGGGAAACAAAATGAAATAGAGATCGATCACAAAATGAAATAAACTTTGATCTGATATCCATAACTCCATACGGCCAAAAAGCGACTTCAGGCTCATTTTGACTGGATGCACGACATCCGCTTGTAATAACAAGACAAGTGCCCACCTTGTTCTCGGCAGGTCCCGGGTCAGAGGCTGGTGCTACCATAGCAACAGCTTTCTTCACCAGGGCGTATGGGGTGGACACTATTGCCTCCAACACAGTTGGGGAGCTCTGACCACCCTCCGTCTCGAGTCCAGCGTCCAGCCCATCACCACCTGGGTCAATAAAAAGAAAATGTTTAAACCAAATTACAGTACTATAATAAATAAAGTTCTGCAAATGTTCTACACCCAATTTTAGCAAGTGATCATTTGTAACTAACCAAACCATTTTCATAATAATATCTACATATGGATACGCAAAGTTGCCAACCCCTAAAGGGACATTATGGGGAGATTCCAAATGGTTTTTCCACTAAGATTCTATTCATTCTGATAAGATAGGAATCATAGCAGTACAAAAATAATAAAATCTATACTCAACATTTCACAACCTACTGCGGGTTTCAAAATTACTACAGGAGATTTCCACAAGCAACAAAAAATTCAGCCTGTTTACAGAAATTTACAATACAAATACCCCTTTTTAGAGTCTAACAGCATAAATTGTCGTGATCCAAAGTCAACAAAAAAATTCATCATGGTTTGGCGGCCTACATCTATTAAAAAAAATCTGCTGTGATCAATCAATCTTTTTGAAGAGAGTGGGAAGTTGCAAAAGCAAAATTCACAAGACTCGGGACAAAATCAAAACTCTAGATATGTGGTAGAGAGTGAAACAAACCACGAAACTCAACCAAGTTACACCATAGACATAACATATGATTAAATGTGATAAAAAATCGCTAGCTGACCAATTTTCCTCACGTCTGCCTTCCTCATGCCCAATCCATCCACAAAAAACAACAAGACAGTGTGGATGTGTGGCACATACAATTTTGCCAAAGTACCGCTGGGATTAAGTGATTAAGTTTGGTAGGCCTACTTAAGTTTATGTCTCTTCCAACACTGTCAGACAGACAACTTCAAACTTCAATCCTGCTTATCTGGACTTAGCCCCGAATGAAAGGGATAGATGCTTGTCCTTACACAATGATCGAAGAAGAGTCTTCTCTTTTATAGGTGAGGAGCCTAACCACTACACCACAGTAGGCCCTTGTTTAGTATCTGTGATACTGAAGACTAAATTTTACCGTTTCACTACAAATGTTATTTCTATGGTCTGAATGGATCCACTTGCTGAACAATACAGTACACCGCGAAGAAATTCCTAATTTAAAACAAATGTAGCGTTTCCGTTTAAGACATCTATACACTTCATAAATCTTCCATTGCAAGTTGTAACGGGCACCAAACTGTTAGGGCAAAAACTCGGAATAACCCACCTATGCTTACTATATCATCACCGGTCAAGCCTTCCCTCCTTCGCCTGAGCTTCGGGGAGGACAGCAGCGGATTGGCTGATTTCTCAGGCGAGCCGTTGAAGGGGGATGAATCCGGCGTGGTCATGCTGGCCCCTAAACTGTCTGTGGTGGAACCAACAGATGTTATTTGTGAAGGGGAGACCTCCATGTCACTGGGGCAACGATGGGGCGAGTTTCCCCCTGACGATTTGGGCGAGTTTCTCCCTGGCGATTTGGGCAAAGTCTTCTGTTGTGGGTAACGCACCAGTTGGACAGGCTCGGCTTTAAGACGACTACCCTTTGGTTTGGCATTTGAGTTTGTGTTTGAATCAGGAGAGGATAACGCCGCTGTTGGTGACGTCGCTGCAGATTTAACTTTAGGAGATTTCCTCCCTTTCTTCTTTGGGCTCAACGAGTCTGTGTTCTCGACAGCGTTAGCGTCATCCATCACTAGAGTGGTTCCCCCTTCTGCCGTAGTCTTTTTCTTTTTCATAGATGCCTCCACATTCACATCTTCATCGTCCCCATAAGATGACAGTTTCAGCTTTTTCTTAGCACCAGAAAGGACAGGACTCAGACCCCCATCGTCTAACAAACTTTTTCGTTTCTTAGGTCGTGATACTTTTGTGGGGTCAGAGTTCAACCTCGCTGACTCATCACCATCACTGACACAAGAGTTGACTTGAGTATGTTTGTGAGGCGATTCCCTTTGACTCTGTTTCTCCTGTGTCCCCTCACTGGACAACTGATCTTTTCTCTCTTTCTTCTTTCTCTTCTTCTCATTCAAGGACACATCATTCCCAGGCACATCACGAGAAACCATTTCACTGACCGCAGTGACCGTCGGAGAATCACCATCTACACCATCGCCCACCTCATCAATATTCTTCTCCTCTCTCTTCTTCCTCTTTCTCTTCCGCTTTTTCTTCTGCTCAGTCGACTGGTCCGTGGCCTGCCCAATATCAAGGAAAATGTGGGAGATGTCCTCATTGTCAGCCAATTTGGTCTCAGATCTGAAAAATAGAATAATAATAAGTAGCTAATAATAATTTTTTTTAGTGACTGTACAGCTCCTTTGACAATAAGAGTTCATATCAGTATTTATTCCCTCTCAGCCCGGGTTGACCCTGACAGGCAGGGTCCAAGTAGCCCGTCTCTTAAATGACCTTGCAGTGTTGCAGGGGACGTAAAACTGGTAACCAAATCAAAGTATCAGCGCCCCTCTGTGGGGTATGTTTAGTTTAGTTACCAGTTTTACATCCCCTGCAACACTGTAAGGTCATTTAAGAGACGGGCTGATTCAATCTTGCCTGCCAAGGCCAACACAGGCCGAAAAGGAAAAAATCCCAGCAGAAAAAAAACACAGATCGTCCGCGACCGGGATCGAGCTCGGGTTTTCCGCATGACAGTTTTTTTTGGTTTTTGGTTACCAGTTTTACGTCCCCTGCAACACTGTAAGGTCATTTAAGAGACGGGCTACTTGGACCCTGCCTGTCAGAGCCAACCCGGGCTGAGAGGGGAAAAATCCCAGCAGAAAAAAACCCAGATCATCCGCGATCGGGGATCAATCCAGGGTCGTCCTGCATGCAAGGCAAAGAGCCTAACCATTACACCACAGCGCCAGTGTGGGGTCCGTGTGTCTCTTGTGCTTTACTGTGCCAGAAGGCAGATGGTGGAGGAGAAAAGGAAGGAAAAGGGAAGAAGATGGGGATGATGAACCAAAGAAAATATCTCACAATAACCTCGGGATGTGGGGAGTATGTGTGATATTTCACCATTGGAGGGCATTCTCCTCCAGCATGTGGGCAACACAATTACTGATATACCCCTGGCCGGCAGGGTTGGACTACCACTGAACTCAACATTTATCCTACAACAAACACACCATCAAACCTGAAAGAGCAAAGGTTGAATAACGACAACATTTCAAAGAGAAGGAAAATTCTAACAGATTATCAGTGGAGAACTAGCTGCAATGATGAAAACTACAACACCATCTCACCCCTGTTCTGCAGTAGCCATGCTCTGTAAGACCTGTGGGTGCTGCTTCAGCAATTTGTACACGGCTGCCCGGTTGACGGCCCTCACCTCTGCTCTCTGGGCCAGCCTGAACATCACCACAAGCAGGAGATCCACATCCAGCTGCAGTCATAGAAAAAACAGAACAAATCTCGCCATAAAGACACAGAAAATATTTTGTAGCCAACCAAAAGTTTTTTAAAAATATATATTTTCTTTTAAAAAGAGATTTTGGTTTGGTTTCCAGTTTTACATCTCCTGCAACACTGTAATGTCGTATCAGAGACAGGTTACTTCCACCCTGCCTCTCAGGGCAACCCAGGCTGAGAGGGAAAAAATTACAGCAATAAAAAATTTAAAAAACCACTGATTGTCTGAGGCTGGGATTGAACTCAGGCCATGGGTGCAAGCATACAGCCCCCAAAAAGCCTGCAACCCAGGAAGGCAAGATTTACGACGCGTCGTGGCATACCCAAAAATACTCCTAATTAACCATATTTTTTCCAATCTCGGCGACGCGGTTTTGCTGGCAAGGTGCCGGTCAGAGGGTTGATTTTGCCGGCCGGCCGGCAATCTTGCACCCATGCTCAGGTCTTCCTCATGATTGGCAGAGAGCCTAACCATTACACCACAGCGTCAGTGGAAAAAACAACAACAAGGATTTAGTTATGATTTGGATTTCCCTCTCCTGCACCATTAATATCAAGTCAGTCCCAGTGTTGGAGGAATATCTCAGCCTCTCTGCAGGAATGGAGTGTCCCTCTCAGGCCAGGTGGCAGTAGACCTCCATCTAAATAACCTTGCAGTGTTACAGGGGGCAGACATGCCTACCTATGAAAATGATTTTGAGGAACATCAGCCCCAAAAATGAGGAACATGGGATGAAAATTAGGAACAGAACAACAAAATGCCAAACTCATTGTTGCGCACACTTGAAAGCACATCATGTTGATCACCCCATAAGTAT
>JAUKPP010264223.1:0-11645 GCA_032273245.1 Phyllaplysia taylori
CGCGTCGCAAGCTCTTTCGAATCCTTTGGGATCCCAGATTGCAGTATCTCTGTTGGAGAGCCTCTTTCATCCTCGTCTGTTTAGCTGTTCAGAGGTTGTGTTTTCTTTGTTGCAGTATCAGAAACTATTTTTAGAAGTGAAAGTTACATAGGGAAACTCAGTCATGTAGGCTACTGCCTAGAAATTAACACAGATGTTTGATATGTGACACTTACTAAGAACACATTATTATCCTACTACAAAGCCTATTTTTTTCTCTTTTCGGTTCTCACTTGTATGTGTGGTCGGGCAACTTGAAACAATCATATCTCAATACCTAATTGAACTAACGAGATTCTTTGTTTCACTATTCGATAGGGGAGTAAATATGCCACTTACAAGCCATTTAGAGTAGTCGTGCAACAAGGATTACAAGCTCAACTTAAAGGACGAAAGACGCTCGTAGGATTAAGCGATTAAGAGTAAGATGTGCCATACCAAAATTGCGAAACGATGAAGCTTTGCGTCCTTTTGAGCTTCTAACAGGAACTGATTTTTAATATGCCCGTACATGGTAGGTTATTACTTCAGTGTGAGTTTTTGTAATGTGTTTTAAAATGCGTTGTAAACGTAAATTGATTTGAAGTGGAAGCCTTTCCTCAAAGAGATGTATGATTTTTTAAAAATCTGTATATAAATCTCCCATTGTGTTCACTCGCCGGAGACATACTGGGGCCATGCAATTGGGTAATAATTACACTAAAAACCTTGTGACTTTCACCGCTGAGTCAGTCTTAATGGAAAGTGTATATTGTAAAACATTTACACGCATTATGCACAGCGCATTGTTGTCTTGTAATGCACCATTCACACACTCTCCCACGCGTTTTCTTGTAGAACGTAAAAGATATTTAGGTGCAGTTGTGTGGTTTTTATTCTTAATTCATGTAAAAGTTCTGACTCATTTCGCGGTCGTAGTAAACGAAATCCGACATCTTTAGAGGCATGTTATGCTCGAGCGTTCCACAGCAATACCTATAATAACTACAATCAACACCCGAACACACGCGGCTGTTGACAGGAATGCTACTTTGCTGTATTATGCAAACATTTTGAAAGCTTTCAGCAAATCAACTGAAGACCCCCTCGTAGCAGCGAGAAAAACCAAGATAATTATCTCGCCGGTTTACGGGACTCTGGGAGCCCAGCAAGCCACAACTACTCATCAAATGTAAAAAAAAAAAATCGCGGTCTCTAACGATAAAAACTTGACCCGGGCAAAAAGCAACGTTATATAGTTTAAACAGATTATGTCTCTATCCGTGAAATTCAAACAATGAAAGAGACGAGTAAAATAAAATAACTTGAATTTTATCGTCCAAATTGCGTATTTAGTCATTTGAATTTGATCATGTATGAGAATAACTTTTACATGATCTTTTCATTAGTCTTTTTGCACTTCGTTGTAGAGTCATTTATTTAATTTATAAGGAGACGATAAGTTTGTGAACTCTAGGATGGACCCCGCTGAGGAGGGAACGAGGAGCTATGGATGGAATCCGCCCCCGAGGACCCCAGTCCTGATACCAAGTGTCAGTTTATAAAGGCGCCAGCGTTTATTATACTGTTTAGGCCTTTTGCACTTCAAGTCCAAGGGCAAATTTAAAGGACATATTACTATGAAGAAACTAGACTTACAAACTTGTGCCATATAAAGAAAATAAATATCCACAAATACAACTCTCAAAGTAAGTCCATGAAAAACTGATTCATACATGTCGTTAAGAACATCTTTGGGAAAGAATATTCAAGCTGGCAATCATCAGATTTAGATCATTATAATTTAGAGACGGATTTCTCACATGAGAATCAACATGGGCCGATGACCCGCACGCCTCATCATCCCTCAGAAATAACGGTATGGCCAAAACAGTCAAAGAAGCTGGTGCCTCTATAAATAAATAACTCTAGACAGAAACGATAGGAGACTCCATCAGATTCTGATTTCGGGTCTCGAACCTTAAAAAAAGAGATTCGAATAAAGAGAAATCTGTTTGAATATCTCCCACCCTTCATAAAAACTTGCTTTTTGTTGTCGCCCTTTGAGCGCCATGTCAAGGGGGGACTTTCACCCATAATTATTTTCGAGCCATTCTGTCCGGGAAATAATCTACCCCCGCGTGCAAACAGTTACCCACTCAGTGGCAGCGTCTTTAACCGCTGGGTGTTAAACGGTGTTAAGCAAGGGGTTGAGATGCAGCTCTATAGATGTTTGACAGCCCAGAAATAACGGGCTGTGACAGTTGGTTTCGAGGTTTGCCTCGCCCGAGGACATAGTTTTCTGGAGGTCTTCGTGGTTTCTTCACTGACATGAGCAAGAGAGATGACGAAGAAAGGCGGGGGTGGGGATGGAGGGGCAGGGGGCGTATCTATAGTTGGTCCTTCATTCATTCATTCATTCATTCATTCATTCATTCATTCATTCATTCATTCATTCATTCATTCATTCATTCTTTCTTCCTTGCTTTCTGCTTTTTTCTTCCCCCCCCCTCCCTTTCTCCCTTTTTATCTACAAACCTAACTATCTTTCTTTCTAGTTGTTTATTCTTTAATCATCTCCTCCTTCTTTAAGAGGATGAGGGAGTAGGAGAAGGTATAGGCCTGAGTTTCTTTTCTTCCAGGACCAGTGTTTTTTCATCACAGTTGTGCTGAGTTTTTCTCCGAAGTTTGGTTTGGTTACCAGTTTTACGTCCCCTGCAACACTGTAAGGTAATTTAAGAGACGGGCTACTTCGACCCTGCCTGTCTGGGCCAACCCGGATGGAGACGGAAAAAATCCCAGCAGAAAAAAACCAGATCGTCCGCGACCGGGGATCGAAGTAGGGTCTTCCGCATGACAGGCGAAGAGCCTAACCATTACACACAGCGCCGGTACGCCAGAAAGAAAAGAGATGGAAGCAGAGGTTGAGGTGAGAAAAGCTGGTGGAACGGGTCGGAGGATGTGAATGGTTATGACGTAGAAGACTAAGTGATTCGACCACGGAATTTTCGGACCAGGTGGAGCAAAGGAGGATACGTGCTCGGGTGGAGTGTCTGATAATGGAGGAGGGGAGAGAGAGAGAGGAAGAGAGAGAGAGAGACAGAGAGAGAGAGAGACAGAAAGAGAGAGGGTCGGAGAAGGAGGGAATATAAGATTGCTGTTTTGTTACTTCAGACTGGTACTTTAGTATTAATAATGTCATGAGTGTATTTATCTTTCCAAATAACATATCCTCGAAGATGCCATGTTTGTTGTGTATTTAATTCCCACTATTTAACTAAGAAATAAACCTTAAAATAAAGATTGGGAAAAGCTAGTATAATGGCGAGCCATCAACAAACTGCCCTTTTCAGGACAGAAAGGAAAAAAAGACAACAACGAAAAGATGAAAGGCAACACACACACGACAGAAAGCCCACAAAACGAATTTGCCATTCAAGTCGTCCAAGTGGGAAAAAGAACAATAAAATAGAAGAAAAATTCCCCGACTCCAAAGGGACGGAAATGTGTATTCCCTACTTTACAAGGGCTGGGTAGGCCTACAAGTCACTATTATCGACAAAATTATGTCAAAATAAGGAAACAACAAAGTAAAAGCCTACAGTTGGTTGGAGATAGATTCCGTCGGAATATCTCTAAAGAGATCAAGAGCGAGAGGAAAGAGAGAAAGAAGATTGCCAGCCATTTCAGATGGTCCAGTCTGAGGTAACATTAGAGGAAGTGAAGTAAATGAAAGGAAATAAAACGTTATGTCTACATGAGCGTGATCACAGACAGCTGTGCGAGATGTCGTCCTGGGATAGACGCCTTCTATCTCCACTTCTCTCAAAAGCCGAATCCAAAACATCTCTTATTCATCGTGTAACACAGATGTCACATATTCGAGTTACCTGATTATTACAGTTAGAACTGAATGGTTCCAAGACGGCGCAAAACCTGGAGGTGAGTGGCGAGCTATCTGCACGACATGGATCCCCTCATATATCAGTAGCTTGGCCGGATGTCAATTCCGTGTCCGTCTGGTATTTTTATGGACGGTGTTTACAACTGCGCATTTTCGGAATCTCTATGATAATCTTGTAGAATATTGTGAAGCATGAGGCAAGGTGGGAGTTCCATGTTGTCATGTGCTATTTCCAGAATTTAGAAAAATGTAAATACGACATTAACGCTTTTGCTGTAGCGAAACACGTCCCACATTGGCCTCAGAAAATTTTGGACCTAGTAGAAGAAAGCACTGAGGTCATACTACATTTTTCTCTTTCTTTTAACAAGAAAAAAAATGAAGGAAACCATATGTATGACAGAAAACACAAATTGAGATAAGATGAGATTCTCTAATATGACCTCTAGAACTATCTTTGGAGTGTAGAGGCACCAACTTTGGCCTACCGGAAATGAAAATAATAATGATAATAATAGACTGCATTTATATAGTGCATTTCCTCGCTTTACAATAATTATTACCCCCAGCAGACCAAGCCATTCAGAAACCACCTCAACCTCCTGGGAAGCATACATTTTACAGGCGCTAAAGCACTAACATAACGGACAAGATCGTTCACTATCTATAGCCGGGTACCCATTCACACCTGGGAAAAGTGATGAAAATTTGTGCAAGTTGCTTTCCCATGGACAAAACGTCGGGCACGAGCTGGGATTCGAACCCGCAATCTCCCGATCACGAGTCCAGCAGCCTAACCACTAGACTACCAACGCAACAGAAAAGGTTAAAGAGACACTAACTTGTATGCAAGGCCAGAATATTCCATTGACAAGACATCATCTCTCCAATACTCATGCAAGAACGGCGAAGTTCAGTGACAAGGAAAGAAAATATAATTCCTACATCACAAGGTCTTAGACACGTCAAATTGTATGCATGGTAAAAACCCCGACATTTACCAAGTCTCATCTCTCTGATACTGGTAAGAGGACGACACAATTAAATCGGAGAGAAGGAGTACCGAGAGCCGAAACTTACCTCCCTTTATGACGCAGCTTTAAGGCGCGTTTCTTCAAACATGGCGCCTATCCGTCAAGGTCACGTGGTGCTTAGCTCCACCCTGCTATGGTCCAAGCTAAAATGGTAAAAAAAAAAAACTTGTTTCTCTATAAATAAATACGTCTTCATAACTACCTGATGAAAAGAGCAAGACACACACACTTATTTTAGATTGCACAAGCAAACAGAAAATCTCATTAAAATTATCATCAACCTAAAATAACGATAAATATTGATTCATATCAACCACGTCATGATTCTAGTTTTTTACTCTTCCGCGACTTCCGCCTCTTGGCATCACGGGAGCTTATGACGTGGTAACGCGCCTGGGTGGGAATTATTGAACTCTTTTGCGTATACATTTTTCTTTCTCTTTCTGCTTACTAATCCAGACCGAGCATACATCGCTTTTAATGACTTTATAAGCTCTTTGGACATGTCAAATTGTATGCGTGGTGAAAACCCCACATTTACCAAGTCTCATCTCTCTGACACTGGTAAGAGGACGACAAAGCTAAACGAGACACCCAAGAAAACGACCTCCCGCCTGGCTGAGGGATCAAGGAAGGAAGGTCTGCTTAATATTTTAATAACTCGAGTCTTAATGCACAGTAGAAGTAGACAGAGAGGCACTAAGAGCCTTCCCTTTAATTTATCGCCTCTCTGGGGTGAGGAAGAACGCGCTGAGTTCGCCGCCTTGTCAGACTCTCGTGAAAATGTCCCCGCACCTCACAAGTTCAACAAGAGCCTTTCGATTAACCTAGGAATCTTCCAATTCAAATAATGAAACTCGATCTAGCCCCATTTCTCCTCCTCAACACAATACAGTCCACAGCGGACCAAAAGCTCATTCGGGATTTTAACTGCGAATTGTGGAGAGATCAAATATCGTTCTTCTGCCAGGAAGATTCTTGGGAAATGAGACAGTGACAGGCAGGCTATTGAGAAGTCGTCAGGGAGAGGGTCCGAGCTGTAGAAGGTTGAGAGGCCATTCCAGACAGGGACCCGAGCGCTTTTGTCTTTCTTATCCCATAAAAGTTGAAGGATTGAGAGGAGTGAGCGACAGGAGGACACCTTGTGAGGTGGAGGTGAGGAAAGTGGGCGTGGCCGGGCCTGCTTTATTGGCTCGTCCGTGGAGGAAAGAATTCTGGGAGGACAATTGACAAAGACGGGAAGTGTCGTGGTCGGGAGAGGCGGGCGGTGCTGAGAACTGATTGGACGCAGTGGACTGGCTCATAGAGATTTCTTATCTTTCTGCTTCTTATTATCTTCATCTATTTCTCCCTCTCTCTCTCTGTCTCTCTCTCTCTCCGCCTCTTTACTCTTTTGTATCTCTAGCTATATATCTCTCATTATTCTCTCGCTATCTTTTTGCCTTTCTCTCTGTTTCGTTCTTTCCATATCTGTCTATGAGTGAGATGTCTTTGTCTTTCTCTTGCTAATTTGACATCTCACTCTCTTCCTTTCTCTCTCTTTGTACGTATCTCTCTCTCTCTCTCTCTCTCTCTCTCTCTCTCTCTCTGTATCTCCCATCTTTTCTGTCAACGGGTTTGAGTACGTATATCCCTCTGACTGAATCCCATCCCCCATTCTTTCTGTCTATCGTCTCTCCCGCTCTGCTATCTATTGCACTTGAATTATTATAATACGCACACCCATGTGTATAAAGGCATGATATTACAATAACCAAATTGACCTCAGAAATAACTGATGCAACACAGACAAGACAATAATCCAGATATCAGTGACTTTTCCACATCAAGCCTCCTCCCCCCCCCTTCTTCCTCACTCTTAATCTGGTATTTGATACATTAGGACCAAATATTTTAGCTGTAAGTTATTTTCATAAAAAAGTGGCACTTACTCCGCCGGAGCAGATCCTTGCTCAAGCCGTTGGACACCCTCCCTGAAACATAACTGACTGTGGAAACATTTTGATAGATTTGATAGTTCTGAAAGCTTTTCTTTTACTATGTCTTTAAATAAAACACACTGGCATCTGTGGTGTGCTGATAAGGTCTTCGCTCGTCATGCAGAGGGCGGGGGTTTGATCCCCGCGTAGGACGGTAATCTCCATGTCTCTGCTGGGATGTTGCGTCTCTCTCAGCCCGGTTGGTCCTTACAGGTAGGGTAGAAGTAACCCTCTTAAATGCCTTTACAGTGTTAAAAAAAAAACGTAGACGAAAACAAAAGAAAGCACCCAACGAACAGCCACATATTTATCTTTAAAGGCTTCACATAGGGAATTCGCTGCTATAGAATCTTGCCCTGACATCGCAAGAGCACTTTAACCCTAACATCGCTAGCCCGCTGGCCCGGAGTATTTACCAACAAAAGACAAGAATTTCAAATGGCATTAACGAAGAAAACTTCGGACATTTATGACTCAAACATTTCCTCCCAGGTCGTGTTAAACTTCACACTTTGCTTTTCGTCCGCCCACTCATCTTTTATCAAACTTGCAAGAAAGATACACCAAGCTGTCCGGGACTTCCTTTACAAAACCACCGTAACTCACTCTAACAGATTGGTTTATACTCGCCTCTGGCGTTGAGTTCAGACTTTAATGACGACAGGGCCATAAAGTAAGAAACATCACAACTGCTCATGAGTTGCTGGAAACGTTTCAATAAAATAATCGCCTTTCTCGGTCAAAGGCCACAGTTGGGCGGTATATCTTTCTCGCTAGGCGTATATTTTCGTGAGTTTTAAGACGTAACATTCAAGGAATGCAAAATTATTCCGTCTATCATCGCATCCAACTGTCTGTGCTCTGTGTTTCATAGCTGGTTGATTAGATTAGCCGTTTAAAATGTTTATTTTAGTTACACTTTCATTTGCTCGCTCAGAAAACGCTGAAACGAAATCTCCACAAACTAATTATAGCATGCATGAGGAAGCAAAGTAGACCCTTATTTAAAATAAATAAGCTAACAAAAACACGGCTGAAGGCAAACAACAACAACAACAACAACAACAACAACAACAACAACAACAGCAACAAGAACAACAAAACCCAACGAGCAAACCCAGCAACACAAATAACAATATAACTTACTACCGCCAACCCCTACAAACACAAACTTGTATCTTCGAAAATTCAAACACTAAGAACAGAAAAGAAAAAACAACTACAATAATAATTAATTAAAGAAACAAATATCAAACATAAAAGAAGGATTTCAAAATTATTTCTGTTTCCCAAGAAAGTACAATCAAACTTGTCAAAGACGATAGTTCAATGTCCAGAAGAAAAGCAGTTGTTTTGGACAGGTGGTCGTCTTAGAGAGGGATAAAATATAGACAAAATGTAATTTGAAAGTACGTGTAGAGGGAAAGTGGTCATTTGTGCAGGTGGTCGTCTTATACAGTGGTCGCTTGAGCATGTTCCACTGTAGTTTCTTTTAAAATTGTTGTTCTTAGTGATGGACTATGTATACCAGCGTCTGTGGTGTAATGGTTAGGCTCTTCGGTCTTCACGCGGAAGACCCGAGTTCCGATCCCACGTGCTGACAATCTGCGTTTTTGTGCTTGGACTCTTTCCTCTCAGCCCGGGTTGGCCATAACGGTAGTGTCGAAGAAGCTCGTCTCTTAAATGACCTTACAGTGTAGTAAGGGACGTAAGACTGTTCACCAAACTAAAAGACTGTATGAAAACTTGTCTTATGCTGGGTCAGACGTGATGAGGATTTTTCACTCTGTCTCGTGGTCTGTGGCCGCATGCATGAAACACACGTAGACTAAGTTGGTCGTAAGCGCTAGTAGGTTAAAGCGACTACACCTGGGTGTGTTTTGGACGAATTTGGCATGAATGAAATACCCGTAGACTTGGTCGTAAGGGCTGGTAGGTAGTAGATAGTTCAAAGCCACTACACCTAGGTGTATTTTGGACGAATTTGAATGCTTGAAATACCCGTAGGCTTGGTCGTAAGGGCTGGTAGGTAGGTCAAAGCCTCTACACCTAGTTGTGTTTTAGACGAATTTGGCTTGCATGAAAGTTGTCGTCTACGCATGGTGTAGGTCTCATTGGCAAACCTTCCCCCACTGGCGTTAGTTTTAGGCGACGTACACCGGGTGTAAGGGAATTCACTTACGGTGTAGACTTACAAATGTTTCTTGCATCCAAAAAAATATCTTTACACCCAGGTGCAGTGTTCTACGCACTAGTAAGGTCTTGTGCCTAGTTTGATGCATACGGTCACTGGAGCGGAAATACGTGTGTAGCTTGGGAATACGTGTCTTCGACTTATCCCCGAAACAAAACGGGCTTTTCTAGACAATGGTGGCGTGTAATAATCTCCATACTTTTTTATCTTCCTGTGTGAGGTTTCTTTTTGCATCGCCTTTTGCATCGCCATAAACTGAAAAATCGACAAGAAAAGATTTCAGCACGGGCTGAGAATGTCTTCAAGTCTAAAGAATGCATAATTAGTCACTTAAAAGAAACCCGCCATAAACGTTTTCTTTACTGTTGGAAAATGTTGTAACGCAAGCCAACCAGCGCGTCGCCTTTTCCTGGACAAACGTTTACGACCAATAAAAAGAAATCCTGGATTAAAAACAGCAACCGTCCCAATAATGAAACAAACAGAAATTCCCGCACAAGAAAATCCTACAATGGAATATAAATTGCCCCATTTTGTTTTATATTTCTAACTTTTGTATTTGTTTTTTTTCATAAATATTTCTGGCTTACCGCTTAACCAATTGTTGATATCAGGTGTTCCAAAAATTATTTCCATCGGATAAGAAACGAACATGTATCCCGGCTCCGATGAAACATCGTTATAATTCTCTAACCGCCTAAGACCGTTTTATCAAATTATTTTAGGGGGCAAGAAAAAATACCCGTCATGGAAACCGCTTAATAATATTTTAATCCTATGAAAATACTATGGTTTTATTTTTTTCCTTCTAGACAGCAGCTCATTTCCCTCATAAGAAGGGTGGAATGTAAGGATTATACTTAAAAGAGAAAACGACATTTTAAACAATTCTGGATTTACACGTTTCTAAAATTTTAGCGACGATAGTTTATGCAAGAGAACACGCAACTGAGTGCACGGAAGAGCAGAGGAGGACAGCAGACGGTATGGCAAAAATCTCGGAGCTACGGCATTGTGTGACGATGGTACGAACACATTGAAAGATTTATAACGAAGACCAAACCAAGTATTGAATCTATTCCCTTACGAACAAGCCCACGCCTTTGTTTCCGCTGACGTATGAGGCAATTCAGATGTACATGCAAATTTAATTTACTGCCGTGAGACGAAGCAGTAAAATAAAATTAATTAAAACTTAACAGACTCGGAGCCTTCAGTCCTTTTGTGCTAAAGTCGAAAATTAAGACGGTGGGGGGAGCACTTAACAGGCGGTGTCCAAAAGAGCGTGAAACAAATGCGCGCTTATGTGACAACGAAGCTCATTGTCTCTCTTGCTGCATCGGGCCAGAACCTCGCGCGACGCTCGCGGAATAATAGGGTTATCAAATGAGCTGAGGTCCATTACAGTCAGACAGGTGGCATTTTCATCATTTACGTCTGAAGTTTTGGAGAGAGATTCAAACGGCAATCCGAGGAGTCAGACTTAATGCCCCTTAGCAGGCCCACCGTGCTTGTCAGAGACACTAATGGAGCAAAGGGGCTCCCAGACCATAAAAGGGGATCCTCGCCCCTCGCCCCTCGCCCGTCGCTCCTGGCTCCTGGCTCGTCGTTTCTTGAAGGAGAAGAAGAAGAATGGTTGACTTCTGCTGTACTCCGGGACGTTGTTGGGACGACAGCTGAAGGTCATGACCTTCGTGCTATAAGACTTTTTGTCTGAGGGACTTTTGCAGTGTTGAGTTCATTATGGCCTCGTCGTCCAATTGAAGAAAAGTCAGGAATTGTCATTGGTTTAATAAAGATTTATTGAGCAGAGATAGATAGATAGATAGATAGATAGATAGATAGATACAGACAGATAGGATAAAGAGAGAAAGAGAGAGAGAGAGAGAGAGAGAGAGAGAGAGAGAAAGAGGGACAGGGATGGAGAGAGGGAGAGAGTGGGGGTGAGCGAGAATAATAGGGATAAATAGAGAGACAGAGAGTGACAAAGTGAGAGGCGAAGAGACATACAGAGCGAGAGGGAAAGAGATAAAGAGAAACGGAAAAAACATAGAGGTAGGGTTTGGCGGGACAGTCCCGTTGGCTTTATTTTAGTTTTAGGTTGATCTATATAGAGTTAATACGCTTGGTGCAAAACTCTAAAGTCATTATGAGATAGGCAACCTCAGCCCTGCTTGCTTTTGCCCCAACCCAGCTCAAAGAGACATTGAGATTGTCAGAGAAGAAATGTATTATAATAAGTTTTCAATTGAAAATATTTTTCCATGTCGACTAAAAAAATCTCAGCTTATGCTACGTACAGTAGACAAGACAGCCATTTCACTCTTTGCAAGCTGAAAAGAAAGCGTGGACTCTTTTTGTTTTGTTTTGGTTTGGTTTAACGCCTCATGCAGCGCTGTAAGGTCATTTACGAGGCGCAATGGACTCATACAGACGTGGCTCACTGAAAGAAAGATTAAATCTTATCCCTTTTCAACACCCCACCCCCACCCCAGTCCCTGAATGTTTACGAAATT
>JAUKPP010264234.1:0-11645 GCA_032273245.1 Phyllaplysia taylori
CCCCCCCCCCCCCCCCCCCCCCCCCCAATCTAATTTTGCAATCACGTCACGTCAAACCCAAAGTTTACCTATCTTGTTTAATACTTTTCCTTTTCCTTCTTGTCTTTATCTTACTGTCCTCACCTCATCTTTGTCTCAGGGTGTGTTTTTTTTTTTTTTTACCCCTGTCTCTCTTATGATCTTTCTTCAGTTTTAATATCCTCTTTGTGTCTCAGCGTTCAGTGTGTTAGCAATCAAGGTAAACAAGGAGGAACAAGGAATTTTGAAATGATTATGTGTTACAAAGTTATCCTGCACATTTTAACCATTATGTAGAGTTTGTTGTAAGTGCCTACTCTCACCGAGGACATATTTCAGCTGATATAAGTTTGGCACAGAATGAGTTGTGAAATTTTATATTTTTTCATGTCACCTGATAATGGAGTTGTGAAATATAAAACTGAACAACTATGAATTTTTATAGCTGTATATGTAGGAAAAGATGTTAACAATACATGTAGTGCATTCCCCAACTCGGTACTTTAGCTTGAGAAACCCAGGATTTTTTAATGCAGTGCAGTTTTGCCCCCTCTAGTATTTTTTTCAAGAGGAGATACGCTATTTTTAGTGTTAGGGACAGCTCTATTTGGACCTTTTTCGACATCTTGAAAATTTGTTGGATGCAGTTAGAAGATGAAATTGTACTGGCATAAACTAGAGACCTGTTTGGGTATGCTGAATAATGTATGGTTAATTCCTGAAGTTGGAGAAAAATCACTAATTTATCAGGACGTCATGAAGTGGTTGCAGAGAAATCTTACTTTAACTGTGTCCACGATTATATGGGAATGGACTATAGTGGAACATGTGAATGTTCTAGTTTCCTTTTCCAGCTTGATGTGTGGACATGCCAGAGTTTGTTGTTTGTGCCCTTTGCTATGCTCCTCTTCAAGGAGACCACACTTTTAACTCTGAATTCCAGTTTTTGACATGAGTTAAAACTAACAGGAGTACCACACTTCACGGATGATTTTGTCTGCAATTTTGGCGAGTGTAAGTGTAGGTGTGTGTGTGTGTGTGATTGAGAGACAGAATATGATGTGTATGTTTGTGTGTGTGCGTGCACAGGTGCATGTGTACCTGTATGTGTGTGTGAGTGTGACATTATGGATGTGATGTGATTGTTAGTGTATGAGTGTAGTGTGAGTGTGTGTGTAAGTGTAAGGGACGGAATATGCGCGTGATAAGTTTGTGTATGTGAGTGTAAATCATACATTTACAGTCACATCTCAATAATGCACACCATGATAATCCAGAAATCTTGATGATCCGGACAGAACAGGGGATGGATATTTTCTTCTTTATTTGTGCACGATAATTGGGAAGCCCAGTGTTCTGGATAAGGACACCATGTTTGGAAACAAGCAATTAATTAGTAGCTTTTGATGGTTTCTCATTCTTCAGAAATAATGACAAATAAAGCAAACAGTTTGGTACTGCTTTATAGTAAATCCACAAGAATATAGTCAGATGCAAGTTCTGAAGCTCGTTCTTCCTAAGAAACATATTACAAATTAAACAGAAAGTCCCATACTGCTTTATGATAAATGCACAACAATATGCCCTACTGTAATTTCTGCAGTTCTGAGTATAAAGTTGTGATCCTTTGATTCATCATTGCATAATCCCAATGCCTCAGCAATCCAGACAGATTGCTTCGGAAGATATCCAAGTTATATGAACAACATTGGGTTGTTTATGGGAACTGGTGTGAATTGTTCTTTATCTTCTCATCAAGAATTTCTGTTGTCTTAGGCACAACTTGCTGGCAAATACTCCTTCTTGGTGACGATATAGTTATTGGCATTAGGGGAAACAACACATCTCGTACATGTACATGACGTTGTTGAGACTCAGTTTTTTGCTCCTCCTGAAAAGTGTCAATAAAGTTATTAGCACATGTAGAAATATTGCATCTCTTATTCATGACATTCAAGAATCAAGTTTTTCGCTTCTCCTGAAAAGTGGCTGACTTTAGATATGATAGTCTGCTTCTACATCTTCGATATCAGGATCTGTGTTTCTGCTGGGACAGTGTACCTCTCAGCCAGTGTTGGCACTGATAGGCAGGGTCGGAGTAGTACATCCCTTAAATGATTGTACAATGTTCCAAAGGATGTTAAGCCAAAAACTATACCAAACTAAATACGGGGATCCATATTCTATTAGATTCTGCTATATGTGGATCTGATTGTAATTTTCACTCTTTTTTCCCTCCCCTTTACCCAGATCGCTCCCCCGACATCGACAACGACAGTGACGACGACGACGTGCCAGAGTACAACGACTATTCCTCCAATGACGACATGAGTGACAGCGAACCCACCATGACAGAGCACGAGGCCAGGGCACGACAGAGGAAGCACAGCAGGTCAAAGATTGGGCCAGGGGTCACGGTGAGTCTGGTCATCATCATCATTGTTGTAAACATGAAATTAGAATAAGAGTCAGACAGTGAATTTTTCATTAAGGGAAAAATTTAATGTGAAACTTTCAGTTTTAAAAAAAAGTGTAAATATATGAACCAGTTGTTTTGGCTTTCGCAGCCTTCCTCCTCATCATCATCCTCTCTGTTAGCATTTTTGTAGCTGGGGTTGTATTCCCAGGAGGGATACTAGCCCCTCAACAACAGCATCTACCTCCTAATGAGTTTGATGCCCACGTTGGGTCAACGTCTTCATCTCTCTGCAGGGATGTTGTGTCCATCTCAGCCCTTGTTGGCCCTAATAGGTAGGGTCCAAGTAGCTGCTTCTAAAATTACCTTACAGTGTTACAGGCAGAGTAAAATAAAAAAACGAAACCATGCCAATGCCTAACGCAACCCTTCTCCTGTCTTAGCTAGGTCAGGGCCAAATTTGGTGGTGTTTGAGTCAATTATCTTGACATCTAAGAGCTTATAGTTGATTAGATTACTTTACACATTGCCCCATTAAGAACTTTCTGCATATGCATCACCAAAATCATTCTTTAGAGCGATTTGTATGCTGCAATTTTACTTAACATTTTATTTTCTTTCCTCCACAGCAACGGAACATAAAACAGAAATTTAGGGATTTACTTAAAAGATTCAAGATTTCTGAAGACGTAAGTACTTTTTTCTCTTGATAAAAGACGCTATGTTAAAATTATAGTTTTTTGTACTTTCATGCTCCTAAATGATTTGATATATTTCAGTTAAATGTTTGCTCTATTCTTTTTTTGTTTGATTTTTTTCACTTGTGTGTATTGAAACTATCATTTCCCACTTTTGTATCTCATCTCAGGCAAAACTTTGCTGCTCAACTGCTGCAAAGATTCTAAGTTCAAGAAGCTAAAACAGCCAAAAATCTGATGCTTCTACAAATAAATAACTTCAAATTAACCACAAAGCATTTGTCTTACCACACGTTGTCTCCCTGTAGGTGCTGACCACACTGGACTCTGAAGCCGACCATGACCAGATCCCAAACCCTCAGGAGCTGGACGACCTCTTCTTTGAGCTGGAAGACTCCGACAGTGGACCAGAGCTGGACACCATGAGTGTCATGTCCACACCTAAACCAAAGCTTAGGTAACTCTCCTTTCTTTCTTCCTTTTTTCTCTTTTTTTTCTTTTCTTTATCTTTTTCCCCCTTTTTCTTTTTTTATGCTTTTTTTTCAATGTTTTGGTATCTTTTTATTTTTATTATTTGCTCTTTTCTTTTTTTCTTTCTTCCTTTCTTTTTCTTTCTTTCCTTCCCTCTTTCCGTCTTCCTGTTGTTTTTACTATTACTTTGTTATTTTCTGTAATTTTAAGAAGGAGGAACGAGTTGTCTTTTTCTTTTTTTCTTTTTTTTTCGGTTTCTTAACAGTAGTTTATACTGTAGCAAAAATGTTGCTCATCATTTCTTGCTGCTCTTATTCTTCAATGGCAGCGTATTTGTTTGTATAAGAAATAAAAGAGTATTTTTATACGGCAGAATGGTGGTCAATGAAAAAAATTAATCACTGTATTGAGTACCAACAAATTAGAACATTTTTCCACTAACTTTTGGAACCTACTGTAATATGTCTGTTACTGTTTTTCTCATCACAGACCATTCTTCGCCGGGAGAGGCACCACTCCTGAAGCTTCAGACCATCTCCCCAAAACCCCGTCACAGGTTTGTGTTGTTTGCGGTAATTAATTTACATGTACATTCAACTATGAGAGCTTTGGTTTGGGTACCAAGCTAGAAGCCTTGTCATGTATGTATCTGAGTCAATAATAGGATGAAATTATAAGCCTTTTGGATATGATGTATTTTGCATTCTAAATCCTATTAATTAAAGGGATCTAAATTCGAAAGCTGGTGAGCACAGCTATCTTCTATCGATAGAATTCTGTACATCTTGCTTCTGTCCATGACAGAACAAAACATTCATAAGAATTTTCACATTTTTCAAAAGAGCATCTGTCAAAAGCTGCTACAGGTATGCATTTCCAATATTTGTTCTCAGGAAGTCTTCCGATCGTTAGAAGAAACGCCTGTCAAACGGAGCGACTCTGATTTACACACAGTAAGTTCTCCTGTGTAGACTTGACTGCCTCTGTACTGTCATGTCACCTTGTTCTGCATGCTTGGGCTGTTCCTAGAACGTCTACATATGAGAGCAGGAAGTTGTTGTTAGAGACTGACGTTTGCAGCTCAACGTTGAAGAGTGACTAGACTATCCCAGCAATGCAATTTATTGTTGTTCTCCCGTGTTTGTTCTGCCCTTGTAGAGGTGTGGGGGCAAAGTTTGGTGCATCTGAGTTACCTTATGGGCTCAGCTTTAGATCGATCACCACTGTTTATAGCACTCATGCAGGAGTTTCTCAAAAGAAAAGTCGCAAGCATCGTGCAAAATTGTTTGAGAGATTTGTTTTGTATTTTTCTCTTCTCGAGATGTAAGTAGAGATTTTGCACACTTTATGGTCTGCAATGAGTATAGTATTGGCATAAAAAAGCATGGCTGAGAACAGTATGTGTTACATGTTTTTTCTGCTTACCTGTAGGATGTGGTTCTGCTCTACACCCTACAGGGGCACGCTTGCACAGGGTAGGCCTAGTGTAAGGAGATAACTGTATCCACGCTGATGGATACAATAGAAGCAGAAGCAGCTGTACTCTGATCTTTGTTCAGCTTATACCGCACTGTCTGTAAAGATAGTTATGTTAAAAGTATATTTCTATTGGTTAGATGAAGCCTGCGCAATCATTATGCTACCAAGGCAAAAGTAGCAGCACTCATCCCATCTATATCCTGCATCATTGATAAAGAGTTTGGTTTAAACAGTATATTTCTATTGATTATATCAAGCCGTCTCGATAGATAATTGTTCTAACTGAAGAGAGTATTGTTAGAAAATATGACTTGAAATTTGTATCGAATGTGGCATATACAGCGAGCACTGATCCGAAGACTGGCTGCAAAAAGTTGCTAAAATTGCTAGCACCTCAATCCATAATTGTTCAGTTTGAACAGAGTATTGTCAGAAAGTGTGACTTGAATTTTGTATTGAAGTAAGGTGACATATTATAGACTGGTACTGATCTGAAGACTGGCTAGCAAAAAGTTGCAATGTTTGTGCACTTGAGCTTGCCCGTGATGATGCAACTCTTGAGGAGAGCAGCATGTTCACTGTTTGCATGAATGTCATATTGTTGATCATGCAAACTTCTTGACATATTTTCTACAGTTTGCCAAGTGACCTAATTGTGCATTGTCCTCTGAGGGGCAGCCCTCATTTCTTTGTTTTGTTTATCCCAATGGTTTTTTTTCTTTTCTTTTCTTTTTCTCCCCTTTGACCAGACTGTTGTTTCAACACTGTGCCAGGAAGTATGTCACGTGATTTCATTTTCATTTCTATTTTAACCCTTGATTTCCAGCTTTTAGTCTAAATACGATATATCTTTCTACAGTGGCTCTTGAATACCACCAATTTAGATTTAAAGTTTCAAATATTCTGCACATTGATGAAATGTAATGATCTTGATTATCTTTTTTTAGTGTTTATTCAGGTGGGCTCTTGCCTTCCATAATTTTCATTAAAAGCAGTAAATGAAAGAAAAATTTATGATTAACTTAAGAATAAGTTTTGCTGTCTATCAAAATCTCACTCCTAATTTTTAAGATTAAAAGATCAAGCAAACTGCATTTTTCTAATACAGCAGCAATTGTTGCAGTAGTCGTCATTTTTATTTGTTTCCTATGAGCTATGATTTGTTTCACTTGATCAAATGTCTCTCTTAAGGTTAATACCATCAATTTTGCAGTCATAGATATTTCATTGGTGGACCTTCTTGCTTTGCCGAACCCCTCCAACCCCTCGTAGTTTCACCACCACAACCCAACACTTTGCCTGGTTCACAGAGGACCCCATCTTATTCTGTGTGGCTCCTCTGTAACTATGACGGGGTGAACCATATCATCATCATAAATCTGACGCTCACCCTGTTAGTTCTGGAGTACCATGCTGTGAATTAGAAAAGATAGCCTGGCATAGTAGCCATGTACTGTACTCTGTATAGTTTGACGGTGGCAAATACGAATCTGTCCTTCTTTTGCTAAACTAGGGGCCATTTGCGTCAGAAGACTGTGATATTCCTGCCTCCCCAATGGAGGTATGTGTCGCTTTGATCTGCATCACCAAATCATGCATAGAGATGCAATAATATTATAATGGACTAATATACCACCTGATATTATAATCATCATCATCAACAGCAAGTTCAAGAGAGCACCACCAGGCTTCAGTAGCTAGCTGCACTGCATACTCTGCGACAGCAAGGCTCATTTGACTTGAGCCTTGACCAAAAATTATTAAACACCACACAATAATACATGCATGACAATTGGCAGTAACGATGTTCTATTTTTAGCCCTAGTGTTGTGAAAGAGAAACTGCTGATCAGACTTATGCATGTGTCTTGCAGAAATCATCCAAACACTCACAGCATAGTATGAGCTCCGATAATAATACTCTCGTAGACTCTGGCCTTTCAAGGGAGACCTTCGTATTTTCTGGAAGAACATAACACTTTTGCTTGTATTGCATGCCATCATTTCTATAACTTCTGCTATGTGTTCCCCCTTCCCCTCTCCCCCCGTCCTCCCAACCCATTCCCTCTCCCCTATGTGTTGCGACTTCCTGCCCACCTCAATGTGAAGCGTTTCTCGGACTTAGACTTTGAGGCGTCTGACTCGCAAAACGCCAGCGCCAGTGAATCGTCGCCCAAAGTTCACCTCCCTCGGCCCGAGTCCAAAGAGTTTGTCCGAGATCGCATTCGCAGTACCTCGTATAGGGAGAAGAAGAGCAAGAAGGAGTATAAGCGGCAGCATCGCAGAAATAGTGTAGGGGAAGACGTGTCCCTGGTCAGTGGTGATGCCAGATCTTTTTTTCCCCTCTCTTTCCCCTTCCCTCACTCTCTCTTTCTCTCTTTCTCTCTCTCTCTCTCTTTCTCTCTCTCTCATTGTTTTCTAGAGTTGTGTTATCTCAGGCGATTTGTTCTGTATTTAACCACTTTGACGTGAGCTCTCGTCGTTTTGGTCTGGCTAACCCAACCACTTCTTTGACTGTTGGCTTTGGAGCTTTAATCATCTCAGAACATACTAACCGTCCTCTTTTGACTAACCACTTTTCTAGTGATTCAGTAATTTGTTTCGACAGTTTAGTTTATTAACAAATAATTGTTACCACAAATTCTTCCTTTTAGTCAGCTCAGGTATGCTTATATCTAAGAATTGCTGTCCATCTTCTAAGGGTGTATCATAATTTTCTCATGTTTAAATTAGTGAAGCAAAAATTTTTGAATTAGTGAAGCTTTTGATACCTTCATAAAAGAAACAGCTAGTGTTTAAGAAAATTAAGAAGTTGCATTCACATTTGCATTCAAGTTAATTTAGCTATTGAATGTCTTCTTCTGATTAGCATTGATACTATGAAGTTAGAAAAATGGGTAAGCTGGTAATAATATTTCATGACATCATTATAGGCGGCTTTGAATAACTTACAGTTCTAGAGGTAGTGATTTCAGTAAATGCAAAATTGTAGAACTTAGCAATAAAGCAATTAATCGATTTTATGATAATGTAACAAGTCATAGAACTTAGCAAATTGTAGAACTTAGCAAAAAAGCAGTTATCTGACTTTATGTTAGCTTAACAAGTTCTAGAACTTAGCAATAAAGCAAATACTTGATTTTATTATAACTTATCTAGTTGTAGAGCTTAGCAAAAGCCATAGAGCTCAAAAGTTCTCTAGAGTTTGTTCTGGTTGAGTTCATTGTGTTTGGAGGTTACGTGTTATCACTGAATGTTTCATGTTAATTGTGCTGTGTATCACTGCGAAGGAAAAAAGAAATTCTCCACAAAGATCTAAGTGTTTCATGATGTTCTGGTTGTGGCCTTCTGGTGGACCTCATAGCTATGCGGAATAGTATTTTGTGTTGCTCTAGGTTTCTTAGATCCACCTAGGCCCAGGGAAGCTCATATTAAAATCATAGTTCTCTCTATGTGAAGTAATCGGTTTCCTTTTGCTTTCTCTTGCATTGGTGTTTGTCCTTTGGGAATTTGTGTGTGTTAAGTCACTATGTTCTTATACTGTCTTGTTTTCATGCTCTATGAATCTTTAAATTTCATCCCAGGCTCATAGATGTCTATAGTCATGGTTCTCAATGTGTGGAGTAGTTGCCATCCCTTTGCACCCTATTGCATTGAAATAATATGTTTCAGTGTGTATTCAGTCACTGCCTGTTTATACTTGTGTCTTGCTGTCATGTTCTATATTCCTTTAATCCATCCTGGTTCAGGAATGTTCATAGTTCTCTCTCTCTCTCTCTCTCTCTCTCTCTCTCTCTCTCTCTCTCTTCTCTCTCTCTCTCTCTCTCTCTCTCTCTCTCTCTCTCTCTCTCTCTCTCTCTCTGTGCAGTTTCCTTTTTCATTCCATTTCATTGGAATATAATGTGTTTGAGTGTTTATTTAGTCAGTGTATTCTTATGCTGTCTTTTTCATTCTCTACGTCCTTTAGATCCAACTAGATTCAAGAATCTTCATAATCATAGTTCTCTCTGTGTGGAGTATTCCATTTGCCTATGCTTTTATTGCACTGGAATATATTTCGGTGTGTATTTAATCAGTCTTCCGCTACTTTAGTTTTCACTCCCTATGTCCCTTACATCCATCCCAGGTTCAGGGATGTTCATATTTCTTTCTGTGTGTATTAATTAATATTTCTTTTGCACTCTATTACCATCGAACATCTGTTTTGGTGTGTATTTAGTCACTATCTTCTATACTGTCTTCTTTTCAGGATGTCTCTGCATTTTTTATCTGAAACTTTTCAGAAACTTTCCAAATACAGAAGCCTCAGTCTGATTTCATTGTAGCCTAGATGTTGATTGAGGCTGGCCTGATTGTGCCATTTTACTTGTTCAGCTGGATTTGTTGTGCGCTTTTCATTCCTTTAATTGTGTGCAGTTTTAACTTCACTTGATTTGTTCTCATGTACACCATTGACCGTGATGTAATTCTTGGGCTCTTTCCTTGCACACAGAATACAAAAGTTCAAGTCCCATGCAGGGATATTCATAAATCAAGGGAACTGTTTGTCTGTTGGTATTGACAATCCCTCTCAGTACACGTTGGCCCTGACAGGCAGGCTCAAGTAAATGACTTGACTGTATTGCAAAAGATGCACAAACAGACTGCGTAATCGCTTCAACTTCAAGCAGAACATTTGAGTCCAGTTCCAGTATTTTTTATGAACACATAAAAGCTAGCGAACCGTCTTCCGGAATGTTCACTTAGGCAGGTGGTTGATGAGCACAGGCGTTGGTCTGCTCTTTCTTCTTTCTATGGGAGGCTGTTGTCTTAAGTTTACTGTAATATTTTATCAGATAACCAATTAGTGTTGATATTGCAGTAAAACGTCCACAAATGAAGTTTGCTTTCAGTTTGGCTTGACCTCAGTACTAGATTTTCGTTGTGTTGCTTTGTCAAGTTTCTCTCCAAAACTGCTTTCTCTTAGATAGAAGTTATAGCTATTTCATTTGTGACTTTATCTCTGTATTCTGTGCACACTGAAAGTAGATAATTCTCTAACTGTTGGCCATACTCTACATAAATTACTTTTTAAGTGTTTGTATTTACGATATCATCCTTTTTGAAAGCTGCTTTGTGGATCTAACAGCCATAAATTATTGTTTTAACCGTTTCTCTTGTATTTGAACATATAATTAATTATGTTTGTGCCATGAAGGTGCGGCAGTGTTATGTATTTTGGACATAGTTTAAAATTACTGTTAAAAAAATAAATTGGGGTTTTGGAATATAACACCAACATTAGAAAGTGTGAACTCTACACATTTAAATTTGTATTAAATAAATATCATTGCGCTGAAACATAGTATGAGCGAGTAGCATACCACTTCAGGAAAAAGTTTTTTAACAAAACATTCTTATTTTTGTTAGCTGTTAGTGAAAACAATTATAATAAAACAATTTTAATATTGAAACATGTTCCTACTTGATGGTTGATAATAACTGGGGACAGGTTGCATCTCGCTTGCAAGATGCGGTGTTTGAGTAGCATTATGGATTTTTTTCAAACTGGAGATGGCATGGGGAAAAACTAGTGTCTTTCGTGGGTTCAGGTAAAGGTTTCTTAAAAAAACATTCTTACTTTTGTTACTTGTTAGAAAAAACAATTATAATATTGAAAAATGTTCCTACTTGATGGTTGATAATATGTGGGGGCTGGTTGCATCTCGCTTGCAAGGTGCGGTGTTTAAGTAGTTCTATGGGATTTTTTAAACCGAAGGTGGCATGGGGTAGGGATGGGAAACACTGGAATGGATATCTTCTTCAACATATATTCTCTTTGCGGTTTTACATTCGTAATTGCATGTTATTCAGTTTGTTTTTAGTCATGTACAGATTTTTGTATGGGTGACATGTCAGTGACTTTTGTTCTACTAAAGCCTTTAAAATGGCGGAGTCAAAAACACATTTTTGTTCACATCGGTAGTAACGTTTTGTTCTAAAAAAGTTCTGTTTGCATTCAATTTTGTTTTTTTTACTTCTGAATTGATCTTGATTTGAGTTAATGTCCTAACTATTAGTGCAGATTAGAGTGATACAAAGTTGTGAACAGTGGCTGAAGTGTAATAGTTAGGATCTTCAACACTCACGCAGGAGATGTCTCCCTCTCAGTCGGGATTGGCCCTGGAGGTAGGCTTGAAGTAGCCCACCTCTAATATGGCGTTGTGCTGTAACGAAAGTGGGTAAAATCAAAACCAAACAAAACCAAGGAAACTTGTGCTTCCTCCCTCTTTTGTCTAGTTTTTTATTTTCTTAATCATTCTTACTGGCGCTGTGGTGTAATGGTTAGGCTCTTTGCCTGTCACGCGGATTACCCGAGTTCGATCTCGAGTGCGGAGAATCTGGGTTTTTCTTCCGCTGGGACTCCTTTCCCTCTAAGCCCAGGTTGGCCCTGGCAGGTAGGGTCAAAGTAGCCCGTCTCTTAAATGACCTTATTGTGTTGCAGGGGACGTAAAACGGGTAACCAAATCTTTATCATTCTCTATGCTTTGTTAATGAATTGAAGCAGGAGGTGTCATCCAGCTG
>JAUKPP010264256.1:0-11644 GCA_032273245.1 Phyllaplysia taylori
ACTCTAATAAAGTCTATGAGGAGATGAATGCGCGTGGTTGTTGAGAGTCTTTGTGGATACACCCCTCACTAAATTAGAGCGTTTTTTTTTTGCTCTTTGTAATGTTTCCGACGCAACAATTTCGACTTGTTTCTGTAAAAGCTCTTGTAACTCCAACGCGTTGTCACTGGGACGCGGCAGACGTGGGTCGCCTTGAGTCGGTTCTACACCATACAAAAACATGGAACATTAGCCTGGCCTGGATGGGATGGTATTTTGGTGAACGTGTAGCCTTATCACTACACCACAGACACTGGTTTAGAATCAAGGAATATGCAGACTGGCTCTGTATCAATGTTGATGAAGTATTAAAATTTGCATAGGTCATGATTATACAACAGCTTCCTAAATATGACAGCAGGCAAATTTTGGTTTGATTACCAGTTTTACATCCCCTGCAACACTGTAAGTTTATTAAAGGCGGAGCGTCCACTGACCTGATTTGTCAGTTGCAGGCCAGGCTCATATGTATATATCATATTATATAGATGAGCCTGGCCTACAACTGACAAAACAGGTCAGTGGACGCTCCACCTAAGAGAGAGGCTACTTCTATCCAACTTGTCAGGGCCAACCCGAGCTGAGACTGAGAGAGAACAAATCCAAGCAGAAATAAAAATGCAGATCCTCCGTCAATGGGGTCGAAATTGGGTCTTCCGCATAAAAGGCGAAGAACCTAATCATTACACCACAGTGCCAGCTGAAAGCAAATAGATGATTTTTTTAAAGTACAAATGTGAAGCAGAGGTGGTACTTTCATCACAACAAAGATTTATTTGACAGCAAGTGTTTGATGAAGCATTGCTTAGATATGTACAAAATATAATATGGTGATTGCATCAGTGTTCCTCCACAGGCGGTAATTTATTCACACCAAGTAAAATCTTTTGCCTTGCAACCAACTGTACAACAGGATTTAGGATAATGTGTATGGCAGGCATAATCCAGAAGTTAATAGAACAAATATCAAATAACAATATTATTTCGGAACAATGTATGACTGATTCAATTTCCCCAACACCTAATAGCAGCATATGCACTAAAAAAGTGAGTTTCACTTATCACTATCATCATCATGGTGCTTCCAAAATGGCATAAGTCCGACTTATGGAATATATCCATTACATAATTTCCTGCATCATAGTGCAGTGTGGTATAAAATCCATTTAAAAGTGCCGGGTCATTTTCTTAAAATTTAACCTTTTCATAGTGGCCTTATTGTAGCCTAGTCTGAGACCAAACCAGTCTTCTATGATTGTCTCAGAGGTGCAGAAAATGAGTTAGGCTATATCAGAAGCACCATGAGGAAATGCTAATGATGGATCTGCTTCCTATTCTTCATAGCCAATTTATTCACACCATTCACGTATATTGCATTGAATATTAAACTTTGCATATCATGGCAGAAGAAAAGATCTCATATCACGGGTATGATGCATTTATCCATTCGATGAACATGATCATGCCATTAAAACACCGTCTCTATAAAACCCTGCACCCTTGTCGACCCAGTATACTATGTAGTATGAAGTTGATAACCTTCTTAGGAAAAATACCATTTGTGAGCTAAATTATGTCTTAACCACGGCTAAAACAACCAAACAAGCTGGTGTCTCTGTATATGAATACTTCAAAACTAATGTAAATTACTACCGATATCTCCTGATTTTTAATAAATGAATTGTGGTATAGTTTGTATTTCAGGTACAAAGTCAAAACAGTTGAAATTACAGTTTCCACTGGGACAAATCTAGAGGTAGTACAACAACAAGGTAAAAATTTGTCTCCATGTTTGTTGAAATCCAGAAGAAAAAAAACAAGTTTTAATATTCTCCAAATAACTGGTTCTTTTTCCTCCTAACATGCAAGTTTTAATACCTAATTTTAACACTTGTATCCTGCAAAGCATAAGAAAGATTACACGATTTATGTGTCTTCACTCTAAAACCATTTGGCCGGTTGGACAAAAGTAATTTAATCTACCCTCCGGCTCACTTCTTCAACTCTTTAAAAAAATATAACAGTTCCTGCATTCTTTTCCTCATATACTATCTCCATCAAAATTTATTCAGTTTTATTTAAACAGAAATTGCTACATACAGTGATGGTTAGGGGAAAACTTATGGATATGAAATACAGATTCTTGAATAATATTTGTATGAAGAATAACATCATTCTTAAATGCAAGATTATCTTTTACTAAAAAATACACCTTACCTAACAAATCCATTACAACCACCAAACATATAGATCATACCCAGAGAGTAATGAAAAATATTATTCAGAAAATTAAATGCGAACTCACATAAAGGGAGATACCTTGCTCCACAGATCTGTGCAAACTTCATTGACTTGAGGCTTGTCCATACATGACAACCTGACAGATTCGTCCTTCATTGGATGAAATCTATCATAATTATCATATGTAAAGAACTGGTTCTAAGCAAACATTAATTGATTGATGCTATTGTTATTCGTATCGTCAACTTACATGAAGTTATTTTTTTGGTAATTTGTCCAAATTTTTACGAGGCAACTATGTAACTTGAATTCACAGGCTGAATTATGCTCCTCACAATTTGCCTTATAACAACTATGGTAAGCTACAAAATAGAACTATGCTGACAATCTTTCGTTCAATCCTCAACAACAAGCTTAATTAGGAAGCAGTGATGTTGATATGAGTAAATATACATACTATTATCTACACCTGTAACTACAGACATGCTTTTGAGTGTAAATGGCTTCTTGCATAGTGTACACACATTCAGTGGACATTTCAACACTACAAAATTATAAATCATATAATATTTTATCTCAAAAAGTTATTGCATTTTGCAATGCTTATTTGATTTCAGGAATCTGTTTCCTGCATCTTACAACATCAAACACCATTCAAGAAGCAAAACGTCTAATCTTTAATTCCAATACCAGTGCTCCATTATTTGTATACATGACATATTGCAGTCACGTATAGGATTACAAGATAACCAGTCCTAATTTACCTGATGGAATATATTTCACGTATATTAAGAGGAATAATTTCCTATGCACATGGTTTGGGTTGGTTACTAGTTTTACGTTCCCTGCAACACGGTAAGGTCATTTAAGATACAGGCTACTTCGACGCTGCCTGTCAGGGCCAACCCTGGCCGAGAGGGGGAAAATTCCAGCAGAAAAAAAATCTGGTCGTCTGTGCTCGGGATCGAAGTCGGGTCTTCCGCATGAAATGCCAAGAGCGCCTAACCATTACACACAGAGCCAGTGTTTATGCACATGTTGTAGTGATTAACAACAATGCCATATAACTAAGGACGTAACAAGAAATTAGTAAACAGAAGATATTTCTTGTGTTTTCGGACACTTGATATTGCTCTTACAAACACACGGAAGACAAAGGAATCCTGGACACATTAGCACGGAAACGCATTTTGCTACATCTCAATTCATTGGAATAGACAGGAGTTTCTTTTCTGCATTTGAAATAAAAAGAAAAAAAGGATAAAATTATACCATACAAAATCAGTATCTTTACAAAGATAAAGTCCAATATTTTGCAACATAAACTTGTGCTTGTGCTGGCATTGAAAAATATATTGAGTACAAGGTCTCATTTCATGATTTGTATCGTTTTTCATTAATATAGTGTGAACACTCTGAACTGTTGAAAAAGCTTGAAATTGAAAAATGGCATGTCACTGAAATGAACCCGTGTAAGCTTAGAACTTTTTGGTCGCTTTAAAAGTAAGGAGAGTGAATTATGCATGGTGATAAGATTATATTTGTCCCTTAATCGTACAAGTCAAAAAGAACATTCAAGTTCAAGAAACATTGGTATTGACTTTATGAACAGTTCAGTAATGACAGTAGCATGTAAAGAAAAATAAATTATAAGTTGCATAACTTAGGGCTAGTGATTGCAATTCTGTGATATGTAATGAGCATAAAATGTTCATCATTGCAATCAAATTTAAGTAGAAACATTGTAATATGTACAATTCCATTAAGTATGTATGCACATCTGAAGTGTATTATTCTGTATTGATGAGATACATATAAGCTGAGTATACCAGTTCAAACAGTAAATACTGAAATTTGAAATCTGTGTGTGAGTCCTTGGCACACTTCCTAGAAATAAATGCAGTTTCAGTCAACTCAGTGGTAATGTTTTTACAATGTGTAACCCTATAAGTAGCTTATCAGAATGGAGGGGACTGAATCACTGGTAACATGTTCTATCACAAGTAGAGAACCTGTCTTCGTACAGGCGTCACTTTTTGCTTTTCTCTGTTTGACTTTCTTATATCCTCAACTGTTCACGAATGACCTTTTTCTAAATTCAGGACATGGAAAAAGCAAGTCTTTTAAATCTGCTTAGAAAAAAAAAAAAAAAAAAGAAAAAACCCTACATGAAAATTACCATGAAATTTTCTTTTTAAAAACCAACAACGAAGGGGTAAAAAAAAAGAAGAAAAAAAGAGACGAAGGTGAGAATCGAACCCACGTCACCGGATGGTAGAACCCAGCCCCTACCACCTGCCCTACGGAGGACATTGGTACCAAGGGGGAAATTAATAAGTAGTTTAGGTTTTCACATGAAGTGGTGTTCACGCCCAGTTTTGTTCAGCAGCTGCGTCTATTCAGTGCAAGAAAGTGAGGAAGACGTTTGTTATATTTCTCCATTGTGTAAAGTGACTAAACTTTTAAAAATTATATTTCTCGATGGTTTAACCCTAAACTTATCAGATTATGGTGCAGTGCACTGGAATGATGCACTGCCCTACCTAGGAAAATAAAGTGGCAACTTTTTAGCCATGATCCACACCTGCAGCGATTGGCAAAAAAAGGAGCTTGAAAACGATATAATTGTCTCCCTAGGGCTTATATTCTTTTAAGAAAGGATTCTGAGACTGGAATACATGTATCATAGTTGAAAGGTACTGGTAAGACAAAACTTCACTTTCGATCAAATGAAAATCACAAAACCACTTGCTTTGAGTTGTCTTTCTGTTACTATACTCACATGCTTAAGAAATATAAAACAAATTTTATTCCCGTTGTAGCATGTCTACCTATGTTCTTTTCAGACGTCTTGCTGGATATTTTCACCCCTGACAAAGTAAATTTGCTTTGTGATTTATTTATTTTTACAATTATCTATTTTAATTCTATGTACTTCTGTAGTATTGTCTTTACATTAACATCAGTCCTACAAACTCTGACCATATACATAAAAGTAATGGAACCCAAATCCCTCTGCAGCAGCCGTGCAGGACATGTATTGTTAATTGGGCATGCAATGGTATAGCAGATCTGTGTAAACATGATATTAGGTAACAACAGATTTATGTTTGATGAAAGCATCCAGGATGGCAGTTAGCAAATATGAGAAATAGTTCTTGTTTAATCCCATTTGATATGAATGTGTTAGAGAACGTAAATGTATCAAGATCCAGGCTGGCATTATGAAATAGTTCTAGTTGAATCCAATTCCCTATGAATGTCTTTAGAAATGAAAGTATATGAATATCCAGGACAGCAGTTGTCAGATATGAAATATTCCTTCTTGAATCCCATTTGATATGAATGTGTATAAGAATGCAAATAGATGAAGATCCAGGATGGCAGTTGTTAGAAATGAAAGAATTCTTCTTAAATCCCACTTGAACGAAATATGTTAAAGAAAGCAACTTGTATAGCAAGTCAGTGCATGTGCTGGGTCAGATTGCTCAAGGGCTAGGCTTAGAATCATCTGTGCTATCTCCTGTGCCCTTGGCCTCCTCGTCCTCAATGCTGAAGTGAACATCATCGGGAGCTCTAGGGGAGGATGGAGCTGAGGCTGGTGAGAGGACAATGGGAGGGGGTGGATAGGATGGGGGTGGGGGAAAGGATGCGTACGGCTCAGGCGGTGGGTCCTGTGACGGTGATGGGGGTGGGGGCAGTGTTGGAATGGTCGAGGGCAGCACATCACTGTCCAGCAAGTCATAAGAACCTCGCCGGCGATAACTCTCAGAATCACTGTCTGTGACGGAATCGTCGTCTGGTCCGTCCAAATCGTTTTCTTCCTCCTCAGCTTTTTGCCTGTCCAAAGCGGAGGCTCGTTGGACCTGGAGATCGAGAGCAGACGGAGGAGAAAGCAGAACCGCAGCTCTACTGCTGTCGTCCTCTTTGTCGTCTTTCGAAGTGCTGTAGCTTGTGGTGTACTCAGAGCTGAATTTCGGCGCACGTTTGTGCTTTGGCGGGAAGGTGTCTCTGCTCGCACCTGATCCGCGACGTGAGCGTCCCATGCTTGGTTCACGGGAGTACATGAGTGGTTCGTGCTCTGAGTCGTAGTCCCCTGGACCGTTGGTGCCAAGAACTAAACCTCTGTGCTTCTCCTGCCAGCGTTTCTGTTTCAACTTCTCCACCTTGCGCTTCTTCTCAGCCTCCTGAAAATGAAAAAAAAAAATCCCGTTTGTAAATAATAGTGAAAAAAATAGCCATGCCAAAATGCAATAAAAAACACAGTAACAGATTTAAAAAGCTCTCATAGCCAGTGCACCCAAGTGTTTTTAAAGAGAACACTTTTATCGAAGCAGAAAACAGCCTACTGTTGATAGAAATGCCTAGATGCCTATCTTGTTATAATTATGACTCCAGTGTGGAATGCAACAGTCTTATCATTATTCCTAAGACAAAATGGATGTTTGATTTTTCAAACTTTGTTTTCTTTTTCTGTCACCCTTCAGAAAAAAATATTATTTCTCTTCATTAGTAAATATTATGAGAGAAATAAGTCAGGGGCACTGAAAATGATAGGAGGGTAAATGAAACTAAAATACGTCTAAAATATCACCTCTTGTAGGCTATTCTTAATGGTTCAAAATTTGTTTTTAAAAACTAGTTCAGAAATTCATGTATCTTTAAATATAAATCAAAGCCCAGCCGTACCTCTTCTCTTTGTTTCTTGGCAATATTGGTGACTTGTGTGAGCAGCTCATCAATTTTGGATTCAGTGGAATCGATATCAATTGAGGAAAGACAAAGAGCTTGGTTCAGAGGTATGAATTCATAGTTCTCCTTCTCCACCTGAAAATAGCAGTAAAAAAAAAGTCTTTAGGCAAGCTGAGTTGAGTAGGATATATTTTGTTTACAATATATACTTTTATACAAAGACATATAGGCCTTACGATATTTTTATACATTTGCTGTAATCTAGGCCTAGTCTTAATCCCAGTTCCAAGGTGAAATGGACAAAAAATAGTAGTCATTCTAGACTCATGATTTCTGAAGTTTCAAACCACTATATTGCACAGTAAAGATAATACGTTCTAAAAGCTTAAAAAATTTTCAAAGCATGACATGTTGTTTTTTCACCTCTGTCTCTGCATCCTACTTGTTGTTCAGACGATAAAAGTTCTTGTAATCCACAAGAATGAAATAAGGAAAATCTGCTGCAAAAAATATTAATATAGGGAAAAAAAGAAACAAAGACATTTTATTAACAGTACAGAGAAAAAGAAAGCTTTGTTTATGTAAGTCTTAAACGAAGGTATTTACTTGCATTCTTAAGGCTCCTTCAACATCATCTATATTGGCACTGGACTACTCACAACAATTTGATTCCCTTTTCTAATGCCCCCACTACACTGTATTAGTTTCGAATTAAATCTAAATGAGACATTTGCAGAGATGAGAAGCTTATCTGGCAAATTGAATAAGAAAGCTAAAAAAGCGCAGCATGTAGCAAGGACTCACTAGTTTGGCCACATAGAGCTCCAGGGCTGTGTAGTCGCTGGCTTTGATGTCATCCAAGTGAAGAATAAAATAGACATAGGCCCACATGTTGTGCTCTCTCTTCACGTGATGCTCAAAGCCCTAGTGAGACAGATGAGGTAAATGATACACACTACAATATTATCATGAAGCCATGTCACAAACATTGATCTGAAGATCTGTGCTATGAAAATGTGTTCTAAAATCAGAATTCATTAAACAGATGATAATGTATTCTCTGTTACGAATACATTTTTTGTATGTCCTCATTAAGAAAAGTAGTTTGACTGAAGACAAAATATCATTGTTTTAACAAGACAATGACAACATCATCAAGACAATTAATCATTTGCAAGATCAAATCAATGTAATCACAAAATAACAGGCTCTGTACTGACAAAAATGTTTTTTTCTACCTTTCCATGGTGCTCAAAATCATAGCTGTTTCTGCTACAGATGAAGCATGTATCCTTCATGTCCGACTCTGCACGCCACTGCAAAGATAAAAAGAGGCAAAAGCATGGTCAGCAAGGAGTACCATTTAGAGAGAATCAATATCATCCAAATCAGAATTGAATACCTGCAAACTCCACTGATTGTAATCATCTGCAGCATTTGTGTTACTTATAAATACTTGAAATAATATGTGGCTGCCGCAAGCTACATGACTTCAGCCAGATGTGGCCAAAGGTACTAAACACAGTCATATTATTTTTCCGAAACGAAAAATCTTTTATTACTCGTATAAAGGAAAATAATTTAAAAATAAAAGGTGCACTTTGCTTTGGGTACAATGCTGCTCTTGATGGCTTCAGCACACCGATATGATTAAAGAGTGAAGAAAATTTTGACAAAGCTTGTTTTGTTTTGATGTAGGTCAGCTAGTAAATAATAAGTATCGGGTCAGCAACATAGCTGAAATAAATTAGCAATACATTGATCTTTGTCTTGTTAAATTTTGGTTTGCTTTCTGGCCAACGCTCCTTGTACCATTGTGTCATTTTATAGGTGGGCTTTTTTTTTTTACCCTGCCTGTCAAAGCCAGCCGGGCTGAGAGGGACACGACGTCCAAGCAGAGAGACGGAGGTATATGGGCAACAAAAGACCAAACTCCTGCATAACACAAGATAGGCAAGCAGCCTACCCATTACACCGAGGGTACCAGTCTTGTAAATTAGCTCACCTTGAGATCTCTGAGCTCAGAGAAGGTATCCACAATGATACCAAAGATGATGTTGAGACCAATGGTGGTGATGCAGATGAAGAAAGACACATGGTAGATGACAAGAGGCCAGAAGCTGCTGAACGAGCTGCCCGCAGGGTTTTCTTTGATCTCCTGTAAAGAAAAATTGAGCAATAACATAAAATCACAAAGAGGGAAAGCAAGCAGCTAGAGACTAGAGGAAGGATTGAAGGCCTAAAATTTTGTTCTTTAGATCTTTTTGAGGCTAGAGGTCTCAAATGCAGGGTAAATTCAGCACAAGCGTGCAAGGAATATTTTGAAATGACAATATTGCTCAGAAAAAATATGTGTATTCTAGTGTAGTCACATAAAGAAAGTATTGAACAGGTTTCTTGAGTATTAAATGCAGTAAAGGTCTCATTAATTAATAACATAGTATTATTATAGATAGAAGTACTCTATCCAACCAACAAAAGGCTGCTTTTACTGGTACGCAATATCTGGTCTGTATCAAGAGCAAGCTTTCACTGTAGGATTCCTGGATAAAACATTTTTAACAAACCCTAACACTGCCTTTTGACGAACTTATTCCATTTCCAATTTTCTGATATGCCAAATGTAATGAGAAAGAATGAGACATCCCATCAGCTTAGTTCTTTTCATATACATCATCTCCAAACTTTTGTGAGAAAAATTATACTTTTCATCCCGTAAAGTGTTTTTGATTAAGTTTGGTTACCAGTTTTAGGTCCCCTACAACATTGTATGGTTATTTAAGAGACGGACCACTTTGACCCTGCCTGCCAAGGCCAACCCGGGCTGGGAGGGAAAATATCCCAGCAGAAAGAAACGCATATGGTCTGCGTGTGGGATCGAATGTTGGTCTTCCAAATGATAGGTGAAGAGCCTAACCATTACACACAGCGCCAGTCCAGTGAGTTGGAAGTCACTTCATCTCCTCACAAAAATGTGGAGACAGTACCAAAAAAATCTAAGCTGGTAATTCAATAAAGTCTTTTCCACTAGGCTTATTCCTCCACCCACCTCAAACATGTCTCCAATGAGGCCGTATCGGATAACAGTGACTGTGCACTCCCACAGTGTGGAGCAGTACAGGTAGTTGCCGGGGGCGAAGTGAGCTCGGAATATGGCAAACCCCACCAGAGCGTAGATGTAGATGAAGATCAAACCTAACACTGCTACCCACAGCAGAGACATCCCTGAGAGACAAAAATCAAAGATAATGATATGTTGAGGTGAACAAAGAGAAACTTCTATCAGGTTAATAAAAAAACAAATTAAAAAATGATAATAATAAGATAAGTATGAACTATGATCATTATAATAAATAGCATTGATACATTTTTTAGACTGCTGAATGTGCATTGCAGTAGGCCTATTACTAGTTTTCCAAGTCAAGGATAAATTCGGTCAGTTGGCATGATCAATTTGGCTTGTTGAAAAACTTATTCCAATAGTTTTTAAAAAACTCAAACTTGCAAATCAGGGTGAACTTGAACCTTTGTGATACAGACTGGCAGTTCTCACAAATAAATCTTTCTTGCTAGAGTAAATCTTCTCCCCCGATGTTAGTTTAGGTAATTTATTTCTAGAGGCACCAGCTTCTTTGGCTGTTTTAACCTCATCTTCTTCCCCTATATATCATTCTTGCTGAAGTCAGACATCTTTGTTCCTCTAAACAATATTTCATTCTTTCTGGAGGTATTTTAAAATTGGTAAGGGCAGCACAAGTAGAAGGACTATTGTTGCTCTCACCATTCTGTGTGACTGCTTTGATGACTCCACCCAGAAGTTGGTTGTTGTTGACAATGTTCAGCAGGTGGAAGGCGAAGAAGTAGCCATGGAACAACGTCCCTGCTATGGACATGCCCAGGAACATCTGTGCAAGGTTCAATAAGATAAGATTAGATATGGTAAGATAAAATAGAATAAATTGTAAAGATAGATAGGTAAGATAAGATAATGTAAGTGATAAGACACTATTCTATTCATCTATCTGGAGAATTTGCCAGGGCAGGGTAAAGGCATCTTACAGGCACAAGAAAACACAAGATGCATCACAGACACACACACAAATAGACATACACATACACTCACATACGACACACACATTCATGCATTTAAATACACACATACACAAACACACACATTCATAGATACAAACACACATATGAACATGAAATCAAATAAAAGAACAACAAAGTAAATAACAACTACACTCATCCACGTGGAGACATGAATCAGGCAAACGTTTCTAGCAATTTAACAAGATACAATAAAACATAATAATCGCTACGCTGACATTCATTCTCAAAAACTTCACATGTTATGCCACTGCTGGTTGCACTGAGTACTGGCCATGTGAGCTAGGGTTGATAGGACTTGCTCAAGCCCACAACGCAGTGGTCACCCATTCCGAAGCTGCTATCGCTCAATATTTCTTTAGTATCTTTGTGAACTGAGTTCATTTACCACTCAGCCACAAGTTCGATCTCCATATTGGATGAACATCCCCATCATCCTGCTGGAATATTGTGTCCCTTTCTGTAAGTTTTGGCCCTAGCACGTAAGGTTTAAGCAGCCTCTAAAGTGACCTGAGTGCATGTGATGTTAAAAAACCCAAAACACCTAATCCCAACACTCCCC
>JAUKPP010264267.1:0-20473 GCA_032273245.1 Phyllaplysia taylori
CCTTTACCAAAGCATCGTAGATCTACCTTCGATCCCTTTCTAGTCCCCGCGATCATCATGCATGCCCTCTTGAATTGCTCGTCTCTTTCGCGATATTCATGCTTGAAAACTTCGGTAGTCCTTCTTTCTCTCACCCCCGCTTTTTACTGCACTCTTCCCCGGCACCCTTTACTCTATTAATCGTCCCCCATTCTCTCTCTCTCTGTCCGTCCCTGCTTCTTCTCTCATTCAGTTCAGTCACATCCTTTTCTTTCTTTGTGTTTAGGAAGATTTACAAGCCTTTACATGTGGATCTAGGGCCTTCGCGTGTCGTTTATGTGTACTGAGTAGTGTGTAGTAAAGTAAACCCACTAAGCACAGTACGGCAAGCCTACCCGTGCGGCGGTGATGCTCTCGGTCCGGCCACGGACACGTGTGCGCTCTTACGTCGCTATCTTCTCTTTCGTAATATTGACGCTTGTAAAATGTTATGATCCGCGTCACTTGGGGAGTTGTTTGGACAGAATTTGAAGACCGAACCTTCGAAATTCTTTCGGTTTAGAAGCAGAAGCCTTTCGGTTAAACGTGAGTTAAATTACAAAGACAAAGAAGGAAAAAATTCCGGGATTTCGTTTTCTTTCGGATTACCGCAATTTTCGGATTAGACACTTTCGGTTTAAGCAGCTTCCACTGTAGTTTGTTTGGACATACCACATTGGGGGGTGTTTTTTTGCTACTCGATTATCCGGGCATGTATAGTCATGACTTTGCTTTTTCCATTGCTTAATGAACTAGGTTCTTTTGTTCCACAGGATGGGTCCAGTCCACAGACTGACTATGCAGAAAGTATACGAGGCGCCATAGATTCTATTGTGTTATCAAAGGTGAGTGTGTCGTGTGAAATCATGTTAAACTCTGATGAAAATGTCTTGCAAATTAAATTTTTTTTTTTTTCTTTGTAAGTTCAGCAAGTCCATTGAGAGCAACTATACATTGTTTGAGAGATGGTTTTTTGTTTTGTTTAGATTTTACGACACTTACAACACTGTGAAGTCACTTCACTTTTTAAATGCTAGGAAGTAAATTAGAATAATTGTAATATTTCAAACAGAGTATCCTTTGTTAAGGTTTTATGATGCGATCAACACTGTCAGCTCATTTTCCTTGTTATACACTTTTGGAAGTAGATCCGAATGATAATAATATATAAAAGATAGGTCATTGTAGATAGATGTTCATTGAGGACAAAGCTGAGAGCTGAGTTTGTTCATGATTTACTTCCAGCACTGCTCAGCAGGGCCCAGGCTTTTCAGTGTCTCTCATTCTTGTAATGCCACATCAATTTTCCCTTAGGGACAATAAAGTATTTTCTTATCTTGTTAACTTTCCTCCACCAGTCCCAGTCCAGCCTGTGCGTCGTGAGTCCCCCGATGTGTCAGCAAAACGGAACATCAAACAAGGCGTCATCTCCCGCTGCTGGATCTGCCCTCAGTCATGCCTTGACATACGCCCTCGAATCACATCAGATGAACAGGTGGGTTGGAAGTTATTTATTTATAGAGGCGTCAACTTCTTTTGCTGTTTTAGCTTTGAACAGGTAGGTACAGATGGCCAGTGGCATCTGCTCTAGAACCATATCAGATATAAGGGTAGGTGTTTGAGTAGTGACTTAGTATCAATTTGACACCCATTTTCACAAACCCAGCAGATCTTCAATGGGCCCCCAACAGCTTAATGTGTTAACCCTATGCTTGATCTTTGCACATTCTGTATTGTTTTTAGTGGCTTACGTGTAATTCATGATGTAAATTACTCTTTATGTACTCTTTTGTGAGTGAGGTGTGTGTCATGAGCATTGTGTATCCTGTACTTTTCCATGTCCTCGCTATGTCTTTGCCGTGTTGACTGCCTGGTTAATCCACCCAAATTTCCCTCATGGGTCAATACAGTACATATTATCTTAAATGTAATAAGTGACTCTGTCTCGGAACCTCTTCACAGCAACTACCTTTCCATAGTGATAATTTTTCTCTGTTACGGTTATGGACAGGTTTGACTGTATGCATGCAATTTCACTCATCCTTGTTCTTTCTAAGTAGACAGTGTCCTCTCTCTTGTCTTTAACCTTTGCACATGATTGTAAAGCACTTAGAGCTTACTTTTGAACAAGGATATGCATTGTCATTATTCCGTCAAGGCTAGTTAGTTTTACTTCTAACATATTATATTTCATTGTTTTTCCACAGGGTTTTAGTCATTCAGATAGGTGTGGGTTCTGGTGCCCATGTCCCTACTAGTCCCAGGTCAGTGTTGGTAGCGGCAATTTTGTTGACATTGATTCAATAACTTGCCCGCTTTTATCTCATGTTCATAGTGGTATAGAGAGGATTTTAATTTTAATGTCTTTGCTTTGCATCAAATTTTGCATGTTGGGCTGTTTGTGTGTTTTAAAAAAATATTTTCTTTATTTCTCTTGAAAGGTGCATGTAGCAGAACAATGATTACTTACCAATTGATGAAGGGTTTTAGTCATACAATGAATTAAAGATAGTGATTTTCATATTTCTTGTTTTACTTCCTTATCTTGATTTACGCAGAGGTGTCGATGGCCAAGCGGTATCCAAAATCATGAAAAACTTCTCAAACAATGTAGATCATGGATAGAATGATGTTATGCTTTGAAAAACTTTCATGCTTATACTAATATATGGAAAAATGTTTTGCCTTTGAATGTTTAAATCACCACACCTACCTTTGGCACAACATATTCAGGTGGGATGAATGAACAAAATGTTCTGTCTTCAACTGTTATGAACTTAATTATTTGCTATTCTGCAGTGTTCTGTCAGTTGTCTTCTCCCTGCCCATCCACGACTCTGATGTGGGGGTCACTTCACATGGAGATTCAGTGGTCAATCTGCCTTTGAAAGGGGTAAGTGATTTGTGCTCTGTCTGAGGGGGATGGCTGACAGGCTGTTGGATTTTGTTAGCAGAAGTAGCTTAGTTATAAACACCAGCACAGTTGGTGGTTTTTTTTCACCTCCTTTTATGTATGTGACCATTTTCCTGCATGTCAATTAAGGATTTAGGGTCCCTTGTCTTATAGGTAGTCACATTCCTATTTCGAAGATACTCTATGATGTTTACAGTGACCAGGCTTTTTTTTCCGTTTTTGGGTAGGAATTAATTTTAAATTTTGCCAGGGTGGTGGCCTAAAAAGCTTGCTCTTTTAAATTTTCAGCCACCAAGGGATCTTTAACATGTGCAACGTGATCACAAGGCCTCTAAACTTGTGCATCCTTATCAGAGAAGACTGTGTGTTGAATCTTTACGGCATTAAGGCGCTCTTGTATAGTCTCTTCATTCTACTTCTTTTGCTACGTCCTTTCACTCAATCTCAACTAAAACCTTCAAACCAACTCCATCTCATCCTGAGCTCCATTACGAGCACATATTACACATTGTGTATTTCTTTTCAGATACAATCAGTTTGAGAATAAGTGACGCGTGCACTAAAATTCCTGCTTCCTTTTTTAGAAACGTTCTTTCTCGCATCTTGATTTTAGAATTCTTTTTTATTTTCAGGGCGCTTTGATGGATGGAGATGTGATATCATCATTTCTTCAGATACTTCTGCCTTTAGCCTATGAGGTAAGTAATTTGTTTTCTAACCCTCTAAGTGTATCACTATAGTCAAGGTGGTTTTTATTAATCTTGTGTAAAGAATTTTTTTTAATAAGGCATAAATCCACTCGGAAAAATATAATGCTGTTAAGAAAAGTGGAAACAATCCCCCTATGTTTATTTTGGGGAATACTCGTGCAGATGTTTCGGAGCAAAGTTAGCAAAACCTGTTTCATACATTTTTTATCGGACTATCTACAAATCACAATGTCTCATTTGGTTCTCAACACGATGGAAAGGTATGGCCTCTATAAAAAAGTTATTTCTAAAAACAACAACAATCATGATTGCATTTATATAGTACACCTTCCTCTCTCGAAAGCAGGCTCTATACACTTGAAATCTATTATTATTCTAGCATACTAAAGCCATTCAGAGACATTGTCAACATCCTTGAAAGCAAACAGTGCAAGCTGATATTTGACAAGAGTTCGTCCTTCTCTGTTTATGTCAGTAAATGTTCATGAGCTACCTATTTTCTCTCCCCAGTTTTGTCCTGCACTAACTGTGTTGTCATGGCAGTCTTCCTCCAGTGCTCCCCAAGTAAGGAGCAACCTTTGCATTATGGGATTTTCTTGTCTTTTGTGTAGATTTTTTGTGAATATTGCAAGTGAAGTTTCTGAGCAAAATGTAGAATATCAGCCCTTTGAGTGCATGGTTTAGTCCTCTCAAAAATTGATACAAGCTTTTAAGACCCTAAGAACTAGCCAAAAATCTTTCCTAGAGCAATAAGCAGATGGTATAAATACAACACATTAAAGCATCTACCCAAATGAACTGAGTAAAAAACTCTACGGACACAACCATGATTTATTTTGCTGGAGGATTGTGGATGCAAAACATGTTGTTCTTAGAATTTAACCCCTAGAGGTAGAGATGCTGCATTGTTAGAAGTAGAGAAAAAAGGGATTGAATAATGTCATTGGAGTTTTCTTTTTATAGCCTACTATGTTACTTGTGGTTCTATTGAAATTTTACCACAACTTTACTGTAAAGAGTTGTTTCAAGATTATTTTTTTAAAAAAATGTTCATGGAATTTTGAGGTGTACATACTGTCCTTGTCAAACAAGTGTTGGGTATGAAATAATGGTGTTTTTTTTTTTTAATTTCTTCCTTCCCCAGGGTCCCAGTCCAACATGCATGGCTTACTTAACACAACTTCTCCTCGGCCTATCCCGTGGACGACTGCTGCTTCTAGCGGAGCACACAACTAGTCAACAGCCTGTAGACGAGAGCTGTGCTCAGAGCCATGACACTAGTGAGGAAGAAGCGACAGGGTCAGGCTGTGTTGTCACTTCCAGTGATGTGCTGACGACTTGCGCTCATGTGCTGGCTGGCCAGCAGTGTACTCCACTTGGACCAGCTTATCCCTCACAGCAGTAAGAAATAGTTCTCCCTTAAATAGTCACGATGTTAAGCGCATAGAGTCTGTATTGGGATATGCGCTATATAAATGCAATCCATTATCCTTATTATTGTTATCTAATATGGACTTAAAGGTGTTTGCTCCAACTGTGCTCACTGAAATAGTAATGACGTGGTTGTTGGTATCTAACAGGGATTTAAAGCTTTTTGCTCTATAAATGTTCCTCCCCATAAAGTATTCTGAAAAGGAATGTTATCGTGCAAAAAATGATGGTTAATGTTTTTCCTATATTTGTATATCAATAAATTTCGGAACACATTTATTGGCTACATAAAACTTCAGTGTTCCTTCATTTATTCATTTTTAACTTTCAGCATGATACAGGTGATCAAGAATGCACAGGATCAGCTGCGGGGCAAGTGGAATATGTTACAGTTCAGACGTAAGTTGGACACAGTTTTATGCTAGGAGCATTTCTGCAGTTTTTCCCGAAAGCTTTGTACAAAAATGTTATAATCTCACCCAAAAAAGGTATTAAATCTGTCAGTTGGATATTTTTATGAGTTGTGATGAGATATATATTAGCTTCACATTCTTTTTTTGTTCTTTACAGAAAATAAAAAAACAAACAGTTTCTATCTTTAGGTATCTCTCTCACATAACCTACACATGCTTGGGAGCATGCAGCACCACCAACACACTATTTCTCACACACGCACATGCACAAACTTTTTTTTATGTATTGAGAGAGTGCAAAAGTCTGCTTATTTTCATGCTCACTGATATCAGATTTGTCTATTGTTTTTGTGCAGATCAAATCCCCAAGCTGTAATATGGGAGAGATGCCATGTCTGAACTGATGTTGCAGCCCGCATAGCTGTGTGTTTCATCAACAAAAAGGAGAGAAATTTAAACTGGTGTTCAGACCCCAAAGCTCATGTGTTTCATCAACAAAATGTGTGCAACAAGCTGTGCGCTGTGTACATTGACAATAAACTGTGTGCGTCAACACAGTCGAACCCAGCACTGTGTCATAACAAGAGTCAAAGACATTATTATGCTTTAGGTCTTTGTAGGAATATAATCCTAAATGTTACCAATATTGGTTTGCTTTGTGTGGTGGAGTCGATACTGTAACTTACTCATTGACACAAATGGTTACCTGCACCTCCGTACAGTTTTAGTGATTGCCTTATCCATATCTATCAGTATGATGACTAGTCATTCGCTTCCCTCGCCACACAACTGTAAATTTGATTGTTCTCACCTTTGTGAAAACGAAACGTATTATATGTGGCTGCATTTTTTTTATCAAATGCTCATTATGATCTGAAGCATTCAAGACTTGAGCTGAAATTAACTACCTCATAGATTTTATGAGCACACAGATATGTGTATGCACCATACTTTTTATCTTTATTTCATTGTTTTGCCTTACCTGAGTTTGCAACCAGTAATCACGTGTATTTGACTTGATCCATCATTGTTTTAGATTTGCTCATAGAATTTTGTGTTTCAGTAGTGAATGGAGGAATTCATTTTGATTTCCATACTTGCTTAAAGAAGATGGTTTGGCTGTGTAGCACAATCAATTTACGTATTTGTGAAATTTATTTGTATTTACAATGTTATGCCTTGTTTCAGAACAAAATATTCCTACTCCTTCCTCTCTCTCTGAGTAAAGTGAGTTTTAGTTGTATGTACCGTGTAGATTATATATATTCCGGTCAAGTGATGATTTTGTTCTATAAAGAGATTATTTTTTAAGACCTCAGTGCAGCCTGTCAACGAGCAAATATTTTTAATTCAATAAGAAAGAACTTACTTCTGTGGGGTTTTTTTTAGAAACTTATTTTATTTTCCTCAACTAGATGGATTGAATGTGCACACCTTTTGGGTAGGAATGATTTTTTTAAAAAGTGAATAGAGAACAAGTGAGAAGCAAAACATCTTCCTCTTTATCTCCTCCTTTTCAGTGCTGCTGTTATTCAAGTGATCAAGTTTTTATTTGCATTTTGTCAGATCCAGCTATGTGACAAAGTCTCTTTGATGTTAAAAGTTTTATAATGAAAACAGATTAGAGTATCCCATTTTTTTTTACAATACTTACACTTAGAAAGAAGTAGAAGGAGCAGACTGCAAAGCACCCCCAAATTGTGTGTATTTGACCGTGGAATGTGTGCAGTATTTATTTGTGTGTGCCAGGTCACAAGTTGAATTCTTTCTAAGGATGTGTTGATTAACATTGTTGTGATTGGGGATCAAGTAGGCCTATTGTTTATCAGAAATATACTGCAGGGTGGCAGCACAACTATCGGATCTCGATTTTTGGCGAAAATGTCTTTTTTGCATATTCCAAGTCACTGTCATGGGGCGCATGTCCTGCAAAAATCTCAGAGTCCATCAATTGATAAAAATAAAAAACAGACAGTGGTCAAATTTCATTCTGTCGTGTCTTGATAAATGTATAGTAGCAGAAAATCAGTTTTTGTCTCCCTTGTAAAGCAAAATAAAAAATCAAGTTACGATAGTTGTGCTACCACCCTGCAATATTTTAAAAAAGATTTCACCTTGTCAAAACTTTCATGGTGTCCCCTCTTTTTACTGAAAACCTTAAACTGTTTGGCTTCTGACCCTTTATCATCAAATTGCTCTTTTTTTCCCCATTTTTTTTTTCACATATCAAATTGCTCATATATTCCAGTTCCCTACTTTGACAGACTTGCCTAGTTCTACGAATTGCATGTAGTCAGCACAAAAATTCACGGCAGTTATTTTTCTATCCAAGTTGCATAATAGGATAGCCTAGACAAAACCTGGGAAGTAATTGAGTGATCTGTAAAAAGAAAAAATGATTTGTCTTCCACATTTTCAGAGTTCTTTCAATTTATAATAGATCAATGTAAAAAGCTATTTTACATTTAGGACACAATATATGGACAAAAAGTTATACTGTTACTAAAGATGCACAATATGGATGGCTATGTGTGTTTATTCAGGTATTTTTTCTTAATGATTGATATTGATTTGAAGTGTAGTTGCTGTAAGACTCATACCCTTGAAGGCTTTTGTGAGATTAATCTTGTGTCATGTTTAGAGTATGCATATCTTTTGATGAGAAATATCATTGTACCTCTCTGTTTCTGATGACAAGTTCTGTATTGGGTATTTTAACATGAACAATTTCTATACATGATTTACAAAATCGAGGTCTACTCACTCTGATTAAATTTTAATAATATTTATGTCATGTTTAATTGGTGATATTAATTTATTGATTACTATTATTATACTCTGATTGATTTTTCTAGCTGTCTGATTAAAAATTCTTCTTGCACATATCCATCATGCTTAGATTGTATGTATCGGACATTGCCTTGCTACACTTTCAATATGTGTCCCATGGTATTGGTACATATGAAATATGCTAGAGACATACTGCATTTCATATGTGTACCATGTAAGGGTACACATATTATACCAGAGACATGACACATTTCATATGTGTACCATTGTATGGGTACATATCTACTAGAAACATGCTACATTGTTTTTGTGTCCCCCATAGAATGGGTACAAATATATGCTACAAACATGCTACATTTCATATATGCTCCATGATGCAGTTAGAGACATGCTATATTTTTATGTGTGTCCCATGGTATGATGACATACATGGTAGAGATATGCTACATTTTATAATGTGTGTCCCACAGTAGCCTACAATTAGAAACCTGCTACATTTTAAAATGTGTGTCCCATGGTACAATTAGAGGAGGATGAAAGTGGCTCTCCAACAGAGATGCTACAAGTTTGGATCCTGAAGGATTCAAGAGAGGTAGTAACGTGTGAGGAATATACAGACAATTGAAAAAGTTGCCAACCTCAACCAGAACGAGAAATTATTGCAGAAATAAAAACATTTTCTGTTTTATTTACATTTTCACGGACTGATGAAGATGGGGTCCATCTTGAAAACATTCACCCATCATGGTCATTACATTGAACGCTTACCATGAATCATTAATCATTAAAAACATGTAATAATTAACTCTCTTTGATTGAGGTTGGTAACTTTTTCAATTGATGGTACAATTAGAAACATGCTACATTTGACAATATTTATATGTCCCATTGTATGGTTACATTCATACTAGACGTACACATGTTATATGTGTCCTATGGTATGGTTACATTCATACTAGACGTACACATGTTATATGTGTCCTATGGTATGGTTACATACATACTAGACATGCACATGTTATATGTATCCCATGGAATGATTACATACATGGTAGAGACATGCTACATTTTATGTGTATTCTATGGTACAGTTAGAACATACTACATTTTATAATCTTTGTCCCATGGTGTGGTTATGTAATGCTAGAGACATGCAAATTTTATATGTGGCTCATGGCATGATGAGGCACATGCTACATTTTATAGAATGTATCCCATGGTACATTACATTCATGCTAAAGACTTAGGGTGTGCTAGTACTGGAGTATTTACCCCCTCTGAGTACTCGCCCGAGGTACTCACTCGAGTCCTAAACCTCGGAGTACCCCAGTAATTACTAGAGTGTTTCCTTATGGAAGTGGGTTTTTTTACTCTATGTGTGAAGAGATAAAAAAATAGGGAAAAAAGGAAAAAAGAACACATTGATCCAGCTCTCAAGATTCGAGTACTCACTCGAGTAATTTTCAATTACTCAAATTTGGACTCGCATGTAAGTAGCTGGACTCGTACACCCCTTCTAGAAACATGCACATTTTTATATGATCCCGCATACTTAGAAACTGCTACATTTTATGTGTGCCATGATAATGTTCTGTATTATGCGCTAAAGGAATGCTACGTTTTGTGTGTCTCATGGTACAATTAGAATCATGCTACATTCTGTGTCACATATTATGAATATATATATGTTAGAGACAGGCTGCATTATGTTTGTGGTGTGGTGTGATTACAAATGTATACTACAGTCATGCTACATTCTATGCCCTCTGTGGTGTGATTAAAATGCATACTACAGTCATGCTAGGTCCTATGCCCTCTGTGGTGTGATTAAAGTGTATACTACAGTCATGCTACACCGTATGTCCTCTGTAGTGTGATTAAAGTGTATACTACAGTCATGCTAGTTCCTATGCCCTCTGTGGTGTGATTAAAGTGTATACTACAGTCGTGCTAGTTCCTATGCCCTCTGTAGTGTGATTAAAGTGTATACTACAGTCATGCTAGTTCCTATGCCCTCTGGGGGTGTGATTAAAATGTATACTACAGTCATGCTACATCCTATGCCCTCTGTAGTGTGATTAAAATGTATACTACAGTCATGCTACATCCTATGTGTCTTGTGGTGTGATACAAATATATGCTACAGTCATGCTATATTTCATATGTTCCATGGTATGGTTGCATGGTATAATCATGCTAGTGATATGCTACATTTTGTATGTCCAGTGATATGATGACTTGTATGTTACTAGACACATTAATGAACACAAAGGTGGAAAAATCTGGACTGAACTGCATTTAGCAAGTATTTTGCTGCTTCGTTCATACTTAAGTTTATATGTAGGCCTATGTAATACAGGGTGTTGCAAAAGTTGCCAATCTGCACTGCTATGTAGATATTTGACTGCGCTGCTCTCGAAACAACTCGTAGTAGTGTGAGTTGATTGAGGACTTCGTTTGCTGGGCATGGCAAGCAGTGCTTTGTGTGTTGGATTCTGCTTCAGCACAGAGCAATGCAGTTCAGTGACATTTGGGACAGCCTGTATCATTCTGTTTGCCTGGCTTATACTCTTTACTACTTGGTTCTTAGTTTGCCATTGCCTTTTACAGACTTCTATGTAGCTGCTTTGTAAAGCAAATCGACCTTGCTGTAGTCATGACTTGAACAGTTCATTTTAATTGTACTGGCATCCTCTCAGAGGGCTTTGCAGCTATGGAATCTAGGGAGAGAATAGCAGTCTATGCAGACAAAACTACCAGCTGCCATACTAATTGTGTGTAAATATCTCTCTGTGTCTTTGTGTAAGCGGAGTGATGCATACTGCTAGATGTTGTATTTAGTGTGCATATCTCTCTTTCTCTTTGTATAGATTAGGAAATGGGACGTTGTGTACCTAATTTATATGTCTCCAGACATCCATCATTCAAAGTACACAATGTGACATCTATGTCAATTTTATGGAGAAATCAATGGCCATACTAAAGTGGTCTATATGTATCAAGGTTAGAGAAGGGAACTATCCTATATGTCTTGATGTGTGGTAACATTGCACTATGTTATCTGTCATGTACAGCAAAAGGGGCATCTTGTATCCCAAGTGTCAGAGCTGTAGTTCCAGTGGCAACAAAGGTATCAGCACATGAAAAGTCATCATATATTCCACGTGATGTTGTTTTGGAATCAGGCTTTTGGCTCCTCTGGAAAAGTCACTATTTCTTAGTTCAAAGGTTTGCCTCCTTACCCTGTATATTTTGCCATGATTACAAGTAATTGTGAGTATTTTATTGTCAACTGTTTTGAAAGATGTAATACTGCTTTAAGTCCCAGGTTTATATTCTGTTGTAGAAGTGTAACCTCTTTATTTTGTGCTGGATGTTTTTTTTCTCCTACACTTACCCAGAGCTTAGGTTTGGTTTTGTGGATGATACAATAGTTTGTCCTTGCCTTCAGAGCCATATTAATTTGTATTATCCATGCTGAAAGTGATGTGATGTGCTTCCCTTAAGAGTTGTTTGATAATCTTATAGTGTCTTGTCTTAAAAGTGATTAGGTTTGCTTGCCTTGTGAATTGTACTGATCTCTATATTGTCTGTCGTAGAACCGATGTGGTTTGTTTTTACTCCAATAGTTTTGTCAACTATTTCTCTGGGGTAAAAGTAATCACAGTCTAGCTCGCACATTGCGAAATACGCACATAGGGAACAATTTTTTAGGTCCCGAATTTTTTGCTATTCATTCTCTGCATCTGTAACATGCACATAGCATAAACCACGTTGTACATAGCGAAAAAACATCGGCATTGCGGGGCCAGCTCTAAGTAAAAACAACCCACAAACTTCATCAATCAAGGCCGCTGTGATGAGAGAGTGAGAGTAAGTGGGCAGTGTCAATGAAGGTGAGTGACCTCGCTACTACTACTAGTGCAGGGGGACGTGCAGGCCAATGATGTGTTCCTTAAATGCCTGATACTTCTGATACTGATAAGGCCGATACTTTTGCTAGAGACGTTTTCAGCGGTAGATCTACACGCTTCAGTTGCGTGTGCAAATGACTTTCTGAGGATGGCTAAATCATCCAAAACGGCTGGTGCTTTTATAAGCAAACAAGTCGGACATGTAACAAACTGTGCGGAAGGGGTGAGGAGGGGGGGTCTATGGTTCTGCGAAGGCCGGGTACGACTACAAAATAGCATCACGGGTTAGCACGCAAGACATACTAAAAGATCTAGTTTCCGGTAAGGGAAAAGAAGACTTGAACAAAAAACCAACCCCATTGATGAAAAAGCAGCTGTTTCTCTCGTTTAAAGAGCTTGTGGGATTCGGAACTCAACATTATTGATTGAATTAATAACATGTAGTGATTAATGAGTATTCGCACATAACGAAAAGATTTCAGTGTCCTGCGGATTTCTCTATGTGCGTGCTAGACTGTAGTCCATAACGGAATTGCCTAACTCATTTTTTGGACAGTTTTCTATTTCTTGTGTAGGTGATTTAGTTTTGTAAAATGATTTAGTCACAGCACTGATACATAATACTGAAAAAATTAGAAGAATTAGAGGCGGCATATAGCCTGAGATTAAAAGATTTTTGTCATTTTCTCAAAACCTTGAAAACAGTGTTTGGCAGTTATGCTATGATGCCAAGAGTGTAATCTCTCCTCAATTTTAGAGTTGTATCAAATATTCTGTTGTAAAAGTAATGTGGTCTTTTCTTCTTCTTAGTGTTGAATGAACATAATACGGTGTCTGTGTTAAAATTGATTTTTTTTTCTTGCCTCTATGGGTGTATTAACTTATTCTGTGGTACTAACTTATTTTGTCAGTGGTGGTAAAAGCAGTTTTTGTATATTCTTCATCAAAGAGCTGTATTAACTTATACTGTCTGTGTTAAAAGTGATGTGGTTTGCTGACCTTCACAGTTGTTGTACAGGGTGTCGCAAGACGTTAGGCACCCTTTTAAAAATTCATGCCGGATTTTCACAAAGGTGAATGAATATAGGGGAACATGATCGCGAAACTTCGAGAGCAATCGGACGAAGTGCAAAGGCGCAACAGCCTTTTACAAAAGGTCACAAAAAATAGCAACTGACTTTTAACATGTCAAATCTTAAATAAATGGGTGTTGACACATGGTTTTTTACACAAACATTTGACATTTCATGCAGTAACACTTCATCACTAATCTTATGTGCTTTAAAAAACCAGGGAGCGACATGCTCAAAGTACGTGTTATACGTGCATGCTGCCAAATTGACAACACTCTCTTATCCAGACCTGGAAGTTTGGAATCACTCTCTGACACATGGGAATGCGCTTGTCTCAGAGTGACGGTGATGTGTGTTTTAAGCTCATCTATTGTCGTCGGATTGTTTGCATACACCAGGTCTAATGTTTCCCCAAAGGAAAAAATTCAGGGGATTCAAGTCCGGACTGTGTGGTGCCCACTCATGCCCATTCTTCAAACTGACCAGCCGCTCTCCGTTCTTTCCATGCAGCCAGTCCAGTGTCTTGTTGGAGGTTTGGGGTGTTGCTTTCCGTCTCGTCCTCATCTCAGAGATGCCCAGAACCGTTGTAGCACTGCGATGTAATGATCACTCTCCAGTGCAGCACAGGCACCACCCTCATCCTCTAACCAAAAGGGCCCTATGACACTGACGCCATGGATGGAAAGAGCTATCCATACTGTACATTTCTCCGAATGCAGTGGTTTTTCTTTCACGACACCCGGTGAATGGTTTCCCCAGTACACGCAGTCTTTGATATCACCAGTGCAACAAAAAGTGTGACTGGTCACTGAACCACATCTTGTTCACGAAGTTTGGATTCATTTCAGATTGCTGAATGAACCACTCGCACATCGGTACACAAGCCGCTTTATCGTTCTCGTTTAATCTCTGTTTCACAGTTCGTTTAGTGATAATACTCGTCTCAGAACCGACTTTCTTAATCGGTTGGGTGACAACTGTTTTTGCGGAGCCAGATGGCAAGTAAATCTCCACAGAGATTGTCCGATCTTCTTTCTTCCACAGCCCAGGCATGACTAACACTTCAAATGGTGTAGAAAAAGAATAATCCAGATAATTGGAGGATTTATAAATTATAAGGGCTACCTTAGGGCACCAATTCTCGATAAATTTTCAATGACTTCTTCCCCTTGACCGAACCATAAAATCACAAAGATTGATAACAATGCACCAAAATTTGTTGAAATTATACAGAATCGAAAGGGTGCCCAAACTTTTGTGACACCCTGTATTAACTTTTCATTGTGCTGTCGGTGTATACAGTAATGTTGACTGTTCTTCATCTCAGAGTTGTACTAACTAATGGTGTCTGCGTTAAAAGGGATGCGGTTTACTGTCCTTCACATTTACATTAATTTATCGCTGTGCTGCCTGTGTTGAAAGAAATGTGGACTGGTCTTCATCTCAGAGTTGTACTAACTATGTAACATGACACCTCTTATTAAGGGCAGTGGCTTTATTTGTGTTCATCAAATAATGTTGTAACCTTTCGATATAATGACTCTTTATTTATTTTATGACAAGGTAAACACATGAATGATATTTGGATTAGCGAAAATGTCAGGCAAGATGACTCAATTAGATTCATCTCAGATTTTGGTAACACACGTGTCCATCCATTCAGAGGCTTCAGAAGCCCTACAAGTTGGTGGAGAAATTGTCTCGAGCTTTATTTGTTGAAAACCTGTCAAGATTTGAATGACTAGGGTGAGAAAAGGTACAGCACTGAGAAAATTTAGATAAAGGTTGTTGTATAATAGGAGCCTTAGCAACCAGTCAAAGAAACACAAGTTTTGGATTTTATTCATTTAAAGAAATGACGAGCATGAAGAAAATAGCCGTTGCTGAGAATCATTTCACCCTCATATATAGAGTTTCCTTCATCATGTCTGATGGCACATTACGAGAAGTAGTTAATTTTGTCAGGTCGCCTCACAAATACTCTTCTGAATTCATAAACACAAAATTGGCTCTTATTCCAGAGAGATTGACTTTTCTAATGACCTTGTGATCTCAGCATGTCTTTACCTATCTTGACAGTACGATATGCAATACGTCTCTGGACTTTAGACACTGTAAGGAGAAAATTAATATTGTTATATGTATCAGCACTTTGCATTTTTCTTTCAACAAGCAAGCATAAAATGTAGAATATGTATTACACCTATGAACAATTTTTTTTCTTCTCCTCAGTGCAGTTTTCGCTTTTTGCATTATCAATGGCAGTTTAGTCAGTGCTTGGTGAGGGTTTTTGTTCTTCTTATATCCACAGAGATTCTATAGTCTTTTTGCACCAATGTATCAATAGTTAAATAATAATTTCAATGGCAGAACTGTGTTTACACATTTATCAATATTAGAGGCAAATACCTGTAGTTTTATACTGTAATCTACAATTTCCTATGTGCCATGTGGTGCTAAAAAAGCCTTCCCTCTTGTCATTTAAAATGTTGACTTTGTGCAGATGCTTAAAGTTAACTTTTGACTTCTGTTAATCTATGGACTTGATAATGCTTTTTTTTCATGAAATTATTGATTGATGTGAATTTGCAGAAACTTTTCATGACAAAATATCTGAAGGAACATCAGTGACGTTTGCTGATTGATTAGATATTGATGGTTATTTATTTATAGTGAAGACTTTGTGAAAAATGAAGAATGTGGATTGAATGTCACAAAAACTTGCTGTCGCTGTTGTTGCTATAAAAATTTCTAATGTATATCCTGAGACCAAAGAAGGAAAGCAAATCAGCAAATACTGCTGGATAATGTAAAATATAAATTTCTATGTATATGTGGCCAGACAGGAAAACCCATTGAAAGTCATTGGCACTAGTTTTGTGCCAAGCGTGGGTTAAGTTAATCATCTGGATTGTAATGGACAAAAATGATTTTGATTTAATTTGTGTTTGTAATTTAGACAAATAATCTCATTTTCTTTCAGTGTTTTCTCACAAATAAAATGAACCCATTAGGCCTACTATTACTATACTATAAAGGCTGTTTTCTCACACCTGTTATTTTTCAATCAACCCTCGCAAAAAGTGGCTTAATTTTTTTTTATTATTTAAGCTAAAAAAAATTACTGCAGAATTTGAATGTGCCATTGTCTCAGAAAATGTTTTGGGACCTGTGTGAATAGTTTTCCTGTATAGCCACAATTACATTGACCTGTGAATATTTTTGTTTATAGCATAACATTGTCAAGTGATGATAACCCTCTGACTGCAGTAGTAAACTTCTGGCGTTATGCTGCATCCATGTCTACAATCTACAATTGAATAAGTGTATTTTTCCAAATCTGTATAGCCCGCAAAAAGTTCAGTAAATGATCAGTTTAAATCCCTATAATACATTGGGCTATAATTGGATGCTTGTCTGTAAAAGCGATCCATTATCAATTAATTCATTGTCAGTGCATAAGTCCAACAACTTGATGCATTTTGGCACAAACCTCACATTAGTTAAGTAACTTTGTAAATTTTTTATCTTTAGGAAATAAATGTCATCAGAGGTACCCAAGGGGAAGTATGTGTCATTTGTAAAGTACCTCAGTGCTGAGATATAACCATCAAAAGGTTAAAGTTTAAGTAGTAAAGGAATTTAAAAAATGGATTGCATTTTAACAGTGCATGTCCCTGCTTGAAAGCAAGCTCTATGTGCTTTACCATCATTATTACTCCAGCAGACCAAAGTCATTCAGAAACCCTCTCAACTTCCTGGAAAGCATACAGGGCAGTATACCATTTTTCAAGCGCTCAAACGCTAACATACTGACAAGACCTTGCGCTGTCTATAGCCGGGTACCCATTCACACGTGGGTGAAGTGAGGAAAATGTGCTTGTAAAGTGCCTTTCCCAAAGGACACAGCAATTTAAAACAAGAAATTTAAAAAATCTTTTTGACACAGTACTGTTTCATATAATCCTAAATTACATACGGTAAATGAAATAGGATTTTATCAAAAGCTTTGAACAAATCTACAGGATATTTTATATATATACATATACACACTTACACACTTTTATGAAGAAATATCTACACTCATTATTGATCTACATTGTGTGAAGACAACAATGAAAGACCCCCTTTAGATGATGATGTAGATGTCAATGCCACTCTTACTTGGATCTTTAAAAGAAACCCTTTGGGAGGAACAACTATACTTAAAATTTAGGGGTTTTTTTGGCGCCGAAATGACCTCATAGCGTCGAAGGAGCTGTAAAACCCCAAACAATATAATCATACTGATGCATAAACACATTATATTTATTCATGCCTTGCCTACTGTTCTCTGCGAAGGTCTTAGCATCTCAACTGAGGCGATAGTTCTCTCAGAATCATACATGATGCCTGTGATTTGTAGTTTGCTTCTAATCTAAGCTGATTTGCATGAATTACTAAAGAAAGATAAGAATTATGTTCTAATCAAAAGTGTACAGTTCAGTTCATTCAATGTTGACTCCATGACCATTTGATCCCTTCTTTCTTTTCTAGTCTCAAATGACCATTGTGGCATTCCCCTTCATGGTTGTTAAATGCCCCTATCTTAATCTATATAATTTATATCTGGATAGGTACTCTGCTCTTACCATTGTTCTCAAAATTGCATTATACAATATACTCCTGATGCGTTGCAGATGATTTACAAGACTCTGGTTCACTCAAACAGAAACAAACTACTGTTATGATTTGTTTTATAGTGTTACCAATTTGCTGTATGCTGGTATCAACCCCTTTGTACCACTTTATGATCGGAACAACTGGAATTTTTGCAACATAATTTGTGGGGCTTCCCGCAAAAAGAGACCAGATGTTGATTTTTGGGGTTATTCATTTAATACAATTCATGATTATGGAATGTCTAGATAATGTTTTCTTTAAATCATCTAAAAAGCATCACTAATTTTCACTGTATTATTACAAATTTTTCAACGGTTTCTTACATTTGATGTGAAAATGAAGTTGAGAGAAAAACACATTTAAAGTTTAACTTGTTTCTATTTCATCCTAAACATGCCCTTTAAAATGGTCTTAGAAAAATATTACCGCCCTCAGATAGACAAAGCATTTTGTAACTGGACACCCCCATATATATTTTCTTCAATAAAATATTCTTACGGTTTGTTGAGGTTGTGGTGAGTGATTTTTTTCTTTACATGTAACTGGACAGATCACACATCAATGAGAGGAAAAATCATATGAAATACTGATATTTGGTCATTTTTAGCCAACAACTTAGCTTGGATCTGTTCGATATCTGGTCCCTTTTTGCAGAGAGCCCCACAATGATTTGCCTGACTGTAGAGCAGGTTTGTAAGTTTCAGATTAAAAAATTATTAATTTAATTTTTTAGATTGAAAAACAGACAATAAGACAATAAATAAGTTGGACATATGGTACTTCTGAGGGGGAACATGGTGTAGTGGGTTTGGCAAAAGGGTCTACCTTCTGTTCAAATGAAATTTTATTTGTTATAATGTCAAATTGGTTGAGGTACATACATGTACTGTGCTAAACTACAAATATCTGATACATGGGTTAGATTTTCAACAGACTGCTTAGTATTTCTAGGCTTGGCTGTACTAAATAGAACTAGAATATGATTTAGCTTACTTTTCGTTTATTCATAGATTTGTAAACACAAGGAGTTTGCCTACTCATGAACTGATTTATGCTAGATATACTTACTCTAAAAAATTTGCTTTTATTGTTTGATCTAAGGATTAAAGCTGAGCAACAAAAGTGTAGTCACTGTGCAATAGCACATAACAAATTATACATGTGCTTGTAGCGTTTGTGTTATTTCTGCCATTACAAGATGGCATTTACTAACTTAGATTTTGAGAGTTAGGATCTTGTTCTTGTGAAAAAAAAGTCATTTCAAGGCTTGTGCAATACTTGTTAACATTTGTATCTGAAACAAAATTTTAACAAATTGATAGAGACTGTGTCATCAGTTTTATATGTTTGCATTAAATTCATCGAGTGCATGGTTTATTTAATTACATTTTGAATATATATATATAATATATTCATTGGTGTGTTTTGATTTAGTGTTGATTTATATGCACTAATTGATTGATCTATTGCATGTAGTGACCGAACTTATATGATTGCTCTTACAACAATAAAAAAAAAAAGACAATCCAATATCTTTTATGCTTTTGCATTTGATCCAATATCTTTTTATGCTTTTGCGTTTGTTTTGTTGGTTTATTTCTTTCAACTTGTCACAGTGGCAAACAATCATTTAATTGTTAAAGTTTGGCCTGCGGGCCACTTGTCTGCCTGCAAATTTCCAGTGGTTTGCAACCCCATTCATAAAATCAATATAAATGTATATTACATGTATGTAAGTGTCCAGCACTGTTGACCACGTGCATGAAATTCGCTCATATTTTTTTATCCTTCTCATCCGCCTGTGTAGATAAATTAATTATTTTTGTTCAAAATGGGTGTATAGCATGGGTCTACTCTCTCTTTCTCTGTTGGTGGTTGTTGGGCGCTCTGGTGTGCTCTGCTCCTTCTACTTCTTTCTGTGTGTGACTATTGTCCTTATCTACTTCCTGGTTCTTAGATCACCTTATAGTGTTGGTAGTGCCGTATGAAACAACAAACAAACGTCTCTTTCTCTGTGGGTGTTTGGCAGGGGCTCAGGTGTGGTCTGCTCCTTCCTTTTGTTGCTTTTGTCCTTACCTATTTCATGGCATTGATCTAACCTTACTTATGGTATCGATAGTGCCGTAAAACCTCAAGTAAACGAGCAACGTAAACACGGGTAACAAAGATTTCCCGTCCTTTTCCTGCTTCCTGCTGCTCTTCTATCTTTTCGTTTTGCTACCAGTTTTATGTCCCTTGCAACGGTGAAGGTCATTTATTTGATGGGTAACTTCGACCCCGCCTGTTGAGGCCAACCCAGGCTAAAGGATGAATCCTAGCAGAACACCGCAGATCGTCCGCACGTGGGATCGAGCTCGGGTCTTCCTAACTACAGACGCCGGTAATGTTCTCTTCTAGCACGCATTGCCTACTCGTTAAAGTTAAAAGTGAAGAAGTACATGCAGTCAATACATGATAGAAAACTAGCAGAGTGCAAGAGGCTACCTCAACCTACCACCACCATTTAACTATGTATTGCTTGGGGGGGGGGGGGGGGGGGGGGGGGGGG
>JAUKPP010264279.1:0-11642 GCA_032273245.1 Phyllaplysia taylori
CTAAACCGAAAAGTCGTCCAAACCGAAAGAATTCAGTCGGTCCCGCTGATTTCGGTTTAAGCAGCATCCACTGTACAAGCTGAGAGGTGACTTACCACACTATTGTTGAGGAACTGGCGGCTAAGGGCTTGTATCATGTCGTCGAAGGTTAACTGAGGCAGCTCTTCCACCAAGTTTTTCACAAGAGCTGGAGCACTTTTTGTTGCCTTGCTCACAATCCCAACCTAATGAACGAGTACAAGTGAGTAATTAAAAATAAGTAGTCGAGGACGGATAGTTCGAACACGTTGGTAATTGACAAATGTGTTCGAAACATCCATAATTTTTGCTATCCAAAATTATGTAATTTAAGAGCGAGGATAAGGGAAGTAGCTATGTTTACTCGGGCAGTAAAGTCAGGTTAAAATATTTCCAGCCCTGTTGATTTTACTTATTGCGCAAAAGCCGGGCGTCCAGTTTCATTTGTTTTCCGTTGCTTCTTTCTTCACAACAGTCTTTTCAGCGTCTTCACCAGAAGATCACAGCACTTGTGTTTGTTTTCCAATTGTGCTCGCGCGGCGATTTAAGTTTGAGCCGATAAGGGCAGATTTGATCGGGCTGTTCGTGATGGAAGTGTTTGAGATATCCATACAAGCGAGTTCCAGAATGCCTTGCTGCTGATACAAAGAAAGTATAGCAGCTCATCTGGGGAATGACGTGCTGTTTGAGCAATCTGTAAACTAGAGTACGGCGGGTTTCAGTAATCTATGATCGACTGTACGTCTAAAAAAACCATGTCAGAATCAGATGGACAGACCGGGTTACCGGTGAAAAAGCAATAATCAAGAAGAGCAAAACTTCATTCACACATGTATTGAAGTAAGTAACCTTGACTTCAGCCACCTACATATCAGTCAATTTCCATAACCTTCACTTGGGCGACCGTCCCAACAGGTTAGACTGTATTACCTATTGTTCTTAAACCCTTCATATACACTACTATACCTCTACATAGGCTTGTACTTAATAGCGCAGTCTTCCTCAAGACTTGGTTTTCTTGTGGCTTGGCATATCTAAAATGCTCTACTGTTCTAATGGAAACTCACCGCAGGCGACTCAAGGAGATTCTGGAGGCTAGAAAGGTCAAGGCTGTGCAGCAAAGTCAAATGATGGTAGGTTTCAACTCTTCCTAATTTAGATGCTGTGCCAGATATCTGAAAATAAGATAAAATATATTTTATTTATCTATAAAGGAAATTTCGATGGATTTGGTACAATTTCCCATTCTCTGGTGTTTTACATGCCGTGTGTGATTCAGGTCTGTACTCTAAGGGCAGCAAAAAAACCCTCCCATCCCCAACCTGCTTCGTGCACGCATGGGTCTATCCAGCGATGATACATGTTCTCAAGTTATCTGTATTACGAGCGAGCCTTTCTCTCCTCAGACAGCTGCAGGGTCAGGTGACAATTCCCTGCAGCATCGGAAAGCAAACCTGAAAGAAATCTTAGATATGAAAAAACAAAAAGCTTATTAGGGCTCCGCTACAAATGTCACCTTGGATACGTCCTCTCTTTATCCTCACAATTGGAGTCACTCACTTGGGATATAACGAGACCTCGGATTTATTGACGACATTCCGCCAGTGCTGATGATGTTGTTATGTACCTAGGTTTTACTGTATTAAACACTTTCAAATGTTTGAAACTGAGAATGCAGTACCGGTATTTAAAGGAAAAATGTGTAAATAGTTTGTGAACAGAATTTTTCCCACAAACGAATCATATGAAGTCTGAACTAGAATTCAAGTAACTTACCACAAACAAGGAAGATCAACTGTTGATTAGAGTGGTGACTACTTAAAAATCTTTATACCATGCACAATGTAGCGCCATCTGTAATATTATGACTTTTCTTCATGTGCATTAAATCTAAACATTCATTGCTCTTCCACTAACTACAGTTGGTGCTAGAATAGAATGGAATGATAATAAATTTTACTTGTTCTCTATTTCTCTTAACTTTGAAGATGCTCTGTATTAACTACATATATACATCAATTTTCCGAAATGTCATGGCCAAAACAAGTGTTCATAAAGTTGCAAAATTTCTTTACCTTGTAGAATTTGTCCAGCAGGATATCATCCCTACAATTTATGCTGATGTCAGCATCGCCACAGGTGTTGAGAGCGGCAACAACCAGCTGCAAATTTTTCTTGCGGTTATAGCAATCCCGAGACGTGAGAAAGGAGAGGTTCAAGTTCCCCATGTCATGGTAAACTGTGCCACCACCACTGGCCCTAGGGAAACAAAGAAAGTGAATTTTGTGAATTAGTTAGTTAGTTTAAAGTTAGTTGTTTATAGAGGCGCCAGCACCTTTGGCTGTTTTAGCCTGAATTTTGTGAAAACTTTTTAAATGGCATCATAAATGCACAGAAAATTTTGTCAGAGCAAAAATTATGCAACACAGTGAAAAAATTGAGGTCAGGGCTGAGTATCTTGTATTTCTACTTGAAAATATTTGAGACATTTCAATACACACTGTAAAAGACACGAGACACTTTCTGTTGGTAATAAAACTTTACATATTTTATATCTCTTACAATGTTACAGGCTATTCTTGGTCTTCTCAGAACGCCAAGTTTAAATTTTGGGGAATGCAGGGAGTTTGTTTCAGTGTTTTCATCTTGACCACTGCCTTTTGCTGGTTATAGATTATAAAGCAGAATTCACGCGTCTCACAGATGACCTCACTCACTGCGCTGTGAGAACGTGTAACCAACCAAGTTAAAAACTACAATTTGTATGTGTGGAGAAAGAGAGAACTCCGGTGAAAAAAAATCTATCTAGAAAGGAAGAGAGAGATAGCTTTTCTGGAGAGAGGAAAAATGACAGAGATTACAGAAAGAAGAAAATTAAAAAATGACTTTTTATTTAGAAAGAGCTCTGGAGAGAAAATGGAGATGGAGAAACATAAAGGGTTGATAGCAATTTATAGACAAAAGAGACGGACTGCATAATTGTGTGTGCTGCCATATCAAATTATATGACAAGTTGTAAGAATCGTTGTAAGGTACATCTAAAGTAAAGCCAAAAACAAAACCAAATTAAACAGAATCTAACAAACCTCCTTGCGATGTCAATGTTTCGTTCTCTGGCTAAAGGAACATTCGCCTCAAGCCATGGGTTTTGATGCCGTCCCAATACTACAGCTGGCTTGTTTCGCCACAGTAAAAGGTAATCACTGTTTGCAAGAGGTGCATTTGTATACAACCATTCCTCAAGAGCTAGGTTCTCAAAGATACAGTCAGATGTTGAAACTAGTACATGACTTTTTCGATCTGATGCTGCTGCATTATTTCTGTTTGAGGTGGAATATTTCCCAATCAACGCTGCCTTTATGTTTCTCAAAATACAATGATCACTTCGTGGCAATGAGTGCTGTATGTTTCTCAAACTCAAAGCCATAGTCATTGTAGCAACTAGCGGCAGTGGTCACAATCAAGTATCACTCGAAATTACTGTGTAAGTGTCAGCCCAGGAAGCTTTCTTCTCTATCTTATCTCATTTTCATGGGCCTCATCGTCATCATGCTTCCTCCGTCGCCTTCCCTTTTACTTCAACAGGCCTATCTATCACTATCAGTACAAATCATCACTGGACATCAGTGCCATGCAAACATAGATTTATAATCTATAGCCTATCTTTCCTCATTTAAAATGGTCAACATGCAAGTCTGATGATTAAATTAAAGTGACAGAGACTAGAGATAGCGTCTAGGCTTCGCCGTAGATTTAGATCAAGATCCATCTTGATCAATTAGAATGAGATTGAGAATCCCAATCCAGGAGGAGAGTGTTGTTTATTTATTTCATTTTCACTTTACCTCGCTAGATCTAATATCTAGATCTAGATATCTACCTCCTACCCTACACTACAAACTACAACACACAGGCAGGTTCAAGTTCATCAAGATTCTCCTACTCCTACACAGTGACAGTGACAGTGAGATTTCAAAGAACAGAAAAAAAAATCCATCAAACGTATCCAAGATTCGAGACTTAGATCTATCTAGACTAGTTTTTATTTTGAATAAATCAATTTTGAACTAGTCACAAGAAAATAACTAGAGTCTATGGTCAAGCTTTGGATGGGGATCAGTGGGTGCCGGCCAGACGGCAAAATGAAAACAAAGCCGGCGATGAAACTAAGGTCAAAGGTGAAACGAAGATTAAACTGGAGGATACTACATTACACAACCTCAACAGCAAATCAGCTGTAAGCCAAGATGTTTTTTAAAAACTCTAACTGACTAACTGACGAGATCTATCTCTAGAGATATATTTTATGCCAAAAGCAATATTTTACACATTTTATTGAAAAAAAAATCTAAATTATAATATTTATGCAATAATATATAGTGTTCTGAATTTAGTTGCTCCAGAAAGAGAAGACTGGAACAGAATATTGTCCATGTGATTTTGTTGAGACTTAGACAATGGAAGTGTAAAATGAAGCAAGTTGTTATTTTTAAACCTCTCACAGCCGGCAAGATGGCGACCTCCTTGGTTGGTCCATATGATGTTTGGCTAACTGAAACACTGACAGCAGCAAGTTCTGATATTGACACTGATGTGTTCGTGAGCTATATTATTGGAATACTAGATGATGATACTCCAGATGAAGAGAAAACAGAAGGCATCACAGAATTGCTTTCAGGAGTTGTGGTAAGTGAGAATGCCAAACAAACAGCAGGCAGGCCTCATCACTCATCACTCACAGTCACACTCAACTGGGACATCAGCTCTGCCTCTGGCATCTGCCTCCAGTCCCCGAGTCTGAGAAATCTAGAATCTAGATCTAGATCTCTGCCTCTGCGACTGCGAGTCTCAGTCAGTAGTAAGGCAGTATATCTAGTAGGCTAACTAGTGTAGTAAGTGCAAGACTAATTTTATCTTTTGTGCTGCTATTTTCGCCCAATGCCAAATCTCGCCCACCTAATCAATCATCAATGGGAATCTAGTGTTAAACTGCATTCCTACGCGTTCTTAGGTGGGCGAAAACTGGGGCAACCTAGATATATCTTTGACTTTTTGTGCTGCTTTTTTCGCCCAGTGCCAAATCTCGCCCACCTAATGAGAATCTAGTGTTAAACTGTGTTGTATTCCTACGCGTTCTTAGGTGGGCGAAAACTGGGGCAACCTAGATACTGTAACAACTGTAAGGCAACCAAGCAGTAGCATAGTCATAGACGTCGTAGTAGAAAGTAGCCTGAGCCAAAGTTGAGGAAGTCAAACAAGTAATTCTAGATCTAGATCTAGATCTAGAGGCGCCAGCCTCAGCTGTTTTAGCTTAGCCTCTTCTTGTTTTAGTTTTGGTTTTTACTTAAGTTTAAGCACTCAGTAAGACCAGGCAGGAGTAGGAGGGCCTTGAGCCAAAGTTGAGGAAGTGCACAGTGTCAGCCTGTTTTGGAAGAGATTCTGAACGCGACCCCTGGCCTGGTATCATCAGTGGAGTTTAGCAGTAATTAAAATTCCAGAACCAAGGAGAAGAGAAGCAGGTCTTTTTATTGTAGGGTTCCTTGATTTTGTTGCATCACTAAGCTTCAAGCTATCGACTGACAGTCTCATCTAAGCTGTATTTCTCAAAATTGACTCTGGGATAGAGGCTGAACTCTCCACAGTATAGAAGGTACACGTTCCATCCATGTAGTTGATAACCGCATGATAGCCTGATCAGATCTACTTTTATTTTCATTACCTATGCATATGAATCACTGAATAAATCATTGCTGCCAAGTACCCTGCCATGATCGTATGGGAGTGAGAGGAGAAGCTGGAAAATTTTTCTGAAACAACCGAAGTTGGAAGCTCTTGTTGATCCTTGTTTGTCGCAGTCTTTCTCTCAACTAATCATGTGCTGTCCAATATTTTTCAGGAACCTGACGTTGCTGTTCAGTTATGCAGTAGCATCATGGGTAAATGGGCCGAGGAAAATGAGAGTCGTGCAGCTCCTGAAGCGGCGGGTGAGTGGCTTGGGGTTGAATCACCAGCATTGTTGTCTGCAGGCTGTCTGAAATAGGAGCTAATCAAAACCAACAAAATTTTTCAGGGGAGAAAAAAATATTTTTGTATTTGTTTAAAATATTTCACATAGAAGAAATCAGGTAGGCTGTCAAATATTTTTTTTACTGCCATTCATCATTGCTGCATGTGAAAATATAAGGTTTTCAGGAGAGACAAAGAACTGGTTTCTTTATCCTTGTACCTCATCTAGGTAGAAAATGTTTTATATTGTCTAAATCCATTTGCATTTGGGGGGCTCTCGTGGTCTAGAGGTAGTGGTGTCTGTCTCTCGTGCCAATGGCCGTGGGTTCGAACGCCGGACAGTGCCGTCTGTTATCCCCAGTAAATTTCTTCTTCTTCTTCTTCTTCCTCTCTTTCTATGCTTTGCTCGTCTACTCTTTCAACTAATGTTCTGACTCTTCCTCTCACTCTCTCCTTTGTCTCCTACAACACCCTGCGACCGTACTCTGGTCATCTGCCTTAATTCTCTGCTCTTCTCTTTTTCCTTGTCTACTCCTTCCCTTTCAACCACACCCCTGATCTTAGTGTAGGTAAGATCAAAACACGAGACTTCTCGGATAAGGTAGGCCTCAAAGAGAACGTTTGAAGCAGAAAAATGCTCGCGCGATTAACTGGTGGCCAATCAATGCCAAGTACAAATATACGAAGATTTCCATCTGTGACGTTGATTGGCCACCAGTTTATCGTGCAAGCGTTTTTTTGCTTCAAGCGTTCTCTTTGTGGCCTACCTTGGGAAGAAAAACTTCGGAGGCCTCGTGTGCACATTGTACACGTTAAAGATCCCTTGGTGGTTGAAAATCGAAAAGAGTAGGCTTATTAGGCTGCCGTCCGAGAAAAATTAAAAAATTATTCCTTACTCAAAATATAACTTTGGAATGGTTCTGGGTGCCGAAATGACCTTACAGAGTCGATGGAGCCCTAAAACCCAAACCAAACAAGCATTTGCATTTTAAGAATGAGAAATTAAACTTGCATCAATCAATGGGCATGATCAAACTCTAGAGCACACTTGATTTTGTTCGTTTTAAAAATATTTTGACATTCACTACAATGGTTATTAATGGTGATGATAGAATATAATGCTCTACCTTTTCTGCATCCACAGATAAAGGTGAACAGCTGTCGACATTTCTTGGACAACAAACCCTGGCTACAGTCAAAGAGAAGAAACTGACCAAAGAAGAAAAAGAACGCAAGGCAGCCATATTGGCACAATATGCTCAGGTTTCAGATGGAGAAGAGTATCCTTTACCTGGCACAGGGCATATTTGGTGTTATGCAGATGACTTTAGCCTATTTGTGTTGCAGCTCCGTGAAATCAGGCACTAGATAAAACAAGGGGAACAGAGATACAGGGTGTTATTATAACTAACTTGTTCCGGAGAGTACTCCGCCCTTGACTCGAGAGCGTGAGTAAAGCATGATGTTATTTTAAGAAGCTCTACAGACTTATTGGACTTATTAGAATACAGGTGATGTTCCTGTCAAATTAAAATGGTGGCAGCGGTGGGAAACGAACCCATGCCTCTCAAGAGTTGTTGTTATTATAACTAACTTGTTCCTGAGAGTACTCTGCCCTTGGCACAAGAGCGTGAATAAAGCATGATGTTATTTTAAGAAGTGCTACAGACTTATTGGAAGATTTAAAATACAAGTGATGTTCCTGTCAAATTAAGACAGGGTTTCCAACCCTGACTAATTTTAAGTGAAGTTCCCACTATCAAAAACTACATTGAACTCTCATGATTTTAAAAAATTAGATCAAGTAGTTTTTCCGGTAAGATCAAGACGGTGACAAACATTTTCTCGGCCAGGATCAATGGGGAGGGTTGCTGTTGGCTAAACCTAGGCCACAGAGATGAACACAAGAGTTGTTGTGCAGCAGCAGTGGTACACTTCATTGAAGCTTTCTTGATGTAAGGCAATGTCATCAGGGGTTGTAGTAAGAAATAATTTGTAGAAAAGCAGCAGATATACACTTCATAGAAGCTTTCTTGATGTAAGGCAATGTCATCAGGGGTTGTAGTTAGAAATAATTTGTAGAAAAGCAGAATTCCTCTCCTATATATTTGTGATTATATTTAATTTTCATTTAGGCCTATGCTTTTGCCACTGCTCATGCTGAGTAGCGGTTATATTTTGCTAGGGTGAGGAGTATACCTGTGCCTACATCATCGGCCTAGTTTTTGTGTTACTCTTTGGACTAGGCCAAAAGAATTGCAAATATCTTGTTCTATTCAAGCTAAATCAATCCTTTTTCACCAGCGGCAAGAGAAATGTACAAGGTTTAAAGTGCTATCAATAACTGCATTTGACCGAAAATTGACAAGCGCCTGATTTCATCATATTGGGCCACATTTGATAGGCTACTTATTTGAACTGAGATTTTTCTACGGAAATTATTTTATACATAACTTATAAATATTTGCACTGCAAATGTGTCGGTCAATTTGCCAGCTGTACAGATCTACTCCTTAAAGCCAATGCACACGATGCGACACAACACGGAACAATCGACAAATGACCACCACAGGGCCAGGTTTCCCCTGCGTTTACATGCCAATTAATAATTTTCCCACGATGCGCAACAGTTAAACAATAATCAAACATGTTTGATTTTCGTTCCTCAATTGTGCCAAACGAGCCAATCGGAGAAGAGGGAGGTCAGGATCAAAGAGTCTTTTTAAACTCCTTGGCTTCAAGAGAGTCGTGTGCAGTCGGGCAAACTCAAGTACTTGTATGAAATGGAACTCGGGCCAACTTTTGTATGCGAGTTGGGTCGTTGTTGTGTTGTGTGTTGCAGAGTTGCGTCCGTTTGCACCGGCTTTTACTCTTATAGTATCTAGGCTGCCGGACTTGTAATTATGAGGTTGCGAGTTAGAATTGTTCAACCTTTGGCCTGGTACATGTATTTCGCCCTTGGGCAAGACACTTAATACGAATTACATTCACTCCAACCAGGTGTGAAATGATACCCAGCTGTTGATAGCGGAGCGAAAGATTGTGTCAATATGTTCGTGTTAGAGTAAAATAGCAGCTTGCACTGTGTGCTTCCTTGTAGGTTGAAAATGTTATTTAGTGCCTTTGGTCTGCTGGGGTAACAATACTATAGTTTGTAAAGTGCATAAAGCCAGCTTGGGATATATGCGCTATATAAATGCCATCTATTATTATTTGTGTTTTAGAAAAGCAACCATTGTCTATTCTTTGCATATTTCAGAACCAGTGCTCTTTGTTGTGATCCTTAACGCTTGAATCAGATCGGAAGAAGAGGTGGCAGAACCAGACAGCATTGCTCCAGTGAGCGTAGGAGGGGGAGCAGGAGGAGGAGGAGGAAAAGCCAAGGGGGAGCCTCAGGATCGTATCCTTTTCATGATGACAATACGGTCAACTGTGTTTTCACTCAACTTGCTTGAGTTTATTTTCAGTTAAAATGATTATTATCTCAAGTCCCGACCCCTCTTTTTCTTTATATTTATAAAACATTTAACTTGAACTTCAGCATCAATTCATCTGCAGTTGACTGCTGTATAAATTATTGCTTGCATCTGAAGCATTATTGTTTGCCTTTTCAGAAATGGGTGGTTGGGCGCATACTCTGGTGGTCCGCTCCTTCTACTTTTCTCTGCGTTTCTATTTTTCTAATCTACCTTTTGGCATTGAAGTGACCTAAAAAGTTTTTGAGAGGTACCTTCCATCTCAAAAAGGTTTTTAGAAATTTCCCAAAGTTACCAGCAGGATAAGCTTGCTTGACATTGATCCTGTTCTGTCTCTCAGGTTTCTAGGGACAGTCATGATCAGCAATCTCGCCTATAACCCCAGAACAATTTCTTCAGGCTTCTGTAGTGCATTTACTGAAGATGTGCTGGATAAGGCGGTGTGTCCACTGCCATGTTTTGTCAGTTGCAGGCCAGGCTCATCTATATATGATATATACATATGAGCCTGGCCTAAAACTGACAAAACATGTCAGTGGACCCTCGGCCTAATGGAGTATAAGAACACACATTCCATGGTTTTTTTTAGCATATGTATGGTAAACATGCCTTTCAAAACTTCCTCTTTTTTCCTTTCAGTGTCATCGCACTTATTCCAGAAGTGTTTGATTTCTAGTTTAGAACAATTGTTTTTTATGTGTGAAATTATTATCCTTCACAATCCTCCAGCTTTGCTGCTGAAGAACATCAACAAGGATGAAGTAGCCCGGGCTGAGAAAGAGATGAGGGAAAAAGCGAGGCAGGAAGTGGAGAAGAAGAAGGAGAAAGACAAGCAGGATCGACAGACGCAGAAACAGAAGCAGCAGGATAGGAAAGACTCGGAGAAGAAGAGGACCCAGAAAGGAGAGAAGAGAAGATAACACAGGCTTACCGGTTCTAGTTTCCAACGTTTTTTTTTTTAGGCCTGGGAATTGATTATCATACAGAATGCTTAGCCCTTGATTGTGGTGATGTTGTAACTTAACCCTAGATTTCCCTGATTGATGGCAAAGGGACAAATTGTCAAACATATATGATTTTAATTACAGTGCATCCCGTATAAGTTGACATTGCTCGGACTGTTGAAGTCAAGTCGAGTAAAGAGAAAGTCGACTTATGTAATGTCGAAGTAGTATAAAGAAAAAGTCGGGAATAAAATATTGTGTTGACTTAAGCTGAACGTCGAGATATGCGGGCTCTACTGTATGATAATGTAGGTAATTTGTATACTGTCTACTCTGTTATCTAAACAGCTCTAGGCACTTAACCATCTATATTTGTACCTCAGGATTATGAAAAATCTTCTTTTCGTTTATCTAAATAGACAATCCTGTCTCTTGTGCGGAACTTAATTTTTTCCGCAGGTCCTTGGGTTCCCATAGAAAATTTTGATTAAGAAGGATAATTTTTGTAGCCTATTTTTTTGCCCCTCCGCAAAACCATCAGATTTGATTGACAATGGATGCATTAGCCTTGGTCACCACAGATAACCTAAAACAAAACAGAACATTATTTTTGTGTTTGCCATGGATTACTCTTAATTCCATGATTTGTGTCAGTCTTTTTCAATACAAAGAGACTGCATATCTTTTTTCAGATTTAAGGTCCTCGGCATAAAGTTTTAGAGTTGTGATCTCTAATACACAATGCAACAATACTTGTTCTTGAACTTATCTTGTGTTTGTATTTGCATGGGTTTGTGTGTGTGCTCTTGACTGGTTCCCTTATCATTCTTAATACATCGTTCTTGTGTGTGGTTCAGAATGAAATGATAACTGGCGTCTGTGGTGTAATAGTTAGGTTCCTGGCCTATCACACAAAGGACAGGATTTCAATCCCCACATCTGAAGATCAGTGCGGTCTCTCTGCTGGAGTGTTTTGTTTCTCTCATTCTGTGTTGGCCGTAACAGGCAGATTCTAATTAGCCTGCCTTTTATGTCCTCACAGTAGCGTTACAAGGGGTGTGTATAGAAACCTTACACGAAATGATATTTGAAGATGAATATGGGTTGTTTTTTTGGACGGTTCATTCTTTTACTACTTTTCGTACATAGTGTTTGTAAGAGAGGGCAGAGATTGCTGCAAAATGAAATTGAATCAAAT